>CAIIXF020000235.1:0-15249 GCA_903813345.2 Owenia fusiformis | reverse complement strand
AGTGTCATTTCACATCATTGATTTGCTTGATATTTTACATAGAGCTAATTTCATACTAATTTTCTAGGTGTCCAGAAATCTGGGGGCCTTTTGTGGCCTTTTGGGGCCTTTGGGCTCATACAACGATTTTATATCAATTTTATTCCCAATTTTTGATGTTTTTTGTTGTCAACTGTTATTTACATTTACAAACTATTGGTTTTATTCGCTTTCACTTTTGAATCTTGCTTTATGGTGTCTCTGTACATATGAATGGGCTAAGGTTTTTGAAGTATTTCGGGGCCTATTTGGTCATATGCTATTCGATTATCAATTTTTGCCCTTTTCGGTAGGCATTGTTCATATTTGTAATCTTCATATAAATAAGTGTGGGTTTTACATATTTTTATTTTGTTACATGCTCGATGGTGTATCTGCCACTATATAAGCTGAAAAAGCTATAACTTGGAGTTTGGGGGCCTTTTGGGGGCCTTTGGGCTCATATATTCATTTTACCTCAATATTTATCCATGTTTTTCATGTATTATGTTGATATTTGTAATCTTCATTTAAATAAGTGTGGATTTTAAATATATTTTTCAAACTGTTACATGATTTATGGTGTATCTGCCACTATATAAGCTGAAAAAGCTATAACTTAGAGCTTTAGGGGGTATTTTAGGGACCATTGGGCTGATATACTTATTGTACCTCAATATTTATCCCAGTTTTTCATGTATAATGATTATATTTGTAAGTTTCATTTAAATAAGTGTGGATTTTACATATTTTTCAAATTGTTACATGGTCTATGGTGTATCTGCCACTTTATAAGCTAAAAAAGCTATAACTTGGATTTTGGGGGCCTTTTGGGGGCCTTTTGGCTCATATATTCATTTTACCTAAATATTTATCCATGTTTTTCATGTATAATGTTGATATTTGTAATCTTCATTTTAATAAGTGTGAATTTTACATATTTTTCAAATTGTAACATGATCTGTAGTGTATCTGCCACTATATAAGCTGGAAAAGCTATAACTTGGAGTTTGGGGGCCTTTTGGGGGCCTTTGGGCTCATATATTTACTGTACATCAATATTTATCCCAGGTTTTGATGTACAATGTTGATATTTGTTCTCAAAGTTTGAATAAACATGGATTTTAGTAAAATTTAATTTCATTACATACTCCATGGTATATATATACAACTATCTGAGCTAGAAAGAGTGTCTCCTAGACCTTGCAGTTATTTTGGGGGCCTTTAATCTCAAATGCCTAAGTGGAACCCCCATTTTTAGTGTACAATGTTCATATTTGCAATCTTCATTTAAGAGTGAATTTTACATATTTTTCAAATTGTTACATGGTCTTTGGTGTATCTGCCACTTTATAAGCTGAAGAAGCTATAACTTGGAGTTTGGGGGCCTTTTGGGGGCCTTAGGGGTCATATATTCATTTTACCTCAATATTTATCCATGTTTTTCATGTATGATGTTGATATTTGTCATCTTCATTTAAATAGTGTGGATTTTACATATTTTTCAAATTGTTACATGATCTGTAGTGTATCTGCCACTATATAAGCTGAAAAAGCTATAACTTGGAGTTTGAGGGCCTTTTGGGGGCCTTTGGGCTCATATACTTATTGTACCTAAATATTTATTCAAGTTTTTCATGTATAATGATTAAACTTGTAATCTTCATTTAAATAAGTGACTGTGGATTTTACATATTTGTCAAATTGTTACATGGTCTTTGGTGTATCTGCCACTATATAAGCTGAAAAAGCTATAACTTGGAGTTTGGGGGCTTTTTTGGGGCCTTTGGGTTCATATATTCATTTTACCCCGATATTTATTAATGTTTTTCATGTATGATGTTGATATTTGTAATCTTCATTTAAATAAGTGTGAATTTTACATATTTTTCAAATTGTTACATGGTCTTTGGTGTATCTGCCACTATATAAGCTGAAAAAGCTATAATTTGGATTTTGGGGGCCTTTTGGGGGCCTTTGGGCTCATATATTCATTTTACCTAAATATTTATCAATGTTTTTCATGTATAATGTTGATATTTGTAATCATCATTTTAATAAGTGTGAATTTTTCATATTTTTCAAATTGTTACATGATCTTAAGCTAGAAAAGCTATAACTTTGAGCCTTGGGGGCCTTTGGGGGCCTTTGGGTGTATATGATATATTTTGATCCATAATAATATTTTATTTTATTTATTTTATGTGTATATGGTAAAAATGAGTTATTTAAATGTCATTTCACATCATTACTTTGCTTGATATTTTATATGGAGGTCATATTATTATATTATTTTAGGGGTCCAAAAATCTGGGGGCCTTTGGGGGCCTTTAGGCTCATAGACCTATTTTATATCAATTTCATTCATATTTTTTTATGTATTTATGTTGATAATTGATATTTACAATTAAAAAACAGGACTTTAGATATTTCTTTATTTTATTACATGGTTTATGATGTATATTTCACTATATGAACTAGAAAGCTATAACTTGGAGTTTCGGGGGCCTTTGGGGGCCTTTAGTCTCATACATGTATTGTGCATCAATATTTTTCCAGATTTTCTATCTACTGTATGTATGTACTAATGTAGATATTTGTTCTTAACATTAGAATAAGAATGGATTTTACTTAACTTTCATAACTTCATTGTATATATACCACTGATTGGGCTTGACAGAGTATACCTCCTTGATTTTTGAGGTATTTTAGGGGCCTTTAATCTCAAATGCCTATTGCTTATCAAGTTTAACCCTAATTTTTGATGTGCATTGTTCATATTTATAACCTTCATTTAAATAAGTGTAGGTCTATATGATATATTTTGATCTATAATAATACTTTATTTTATTTATTTTATGTGTATATGATAAAAATGAGTTATTTAAATGTCATTTCACATCATTACTTTGCTTGATATTTTATATGGAGGTCATATTATTATATTATTTTAGGGGTCCAAAACTCTGGGGGCCTTTAGGCTCATACACCTATTTTATATCAATTGTATTCATATTTTTGATGTATTTATGTTGATAATTGATATTTACAATTAAAAAAACAGGACTTTAGATATTTCTTTATTTTATTACATGGTTTATGATGTATATTTCACTATATGAACTAGAAAGCTATAACTCGGAGTTTCGGGGGCCTTTGGGGGCCTTTAGTCTCATACATGTATTGTGCATCAATATTTATCCAGATTTTTGATCTACTGTATGTATGTACTAATGTAGATATTTGTTCTTAACCTTAGAATAAGAATGGATTTTACTTAACTTTCATAACTTCATTGTATATATACCACTGATTGGGCTTGACAGAGTATACCTCCTTGATTTTGAGGTATTTTAGGGGCCTTTGAGCTCAAATGCTTATTGCTTATCAAGTTTAACCTTAATTTGTTAGTGTGCATTGTTCATATTTGTAATCTTCATTTAAATAAGTGTGGATTTTACATATTTTTCATTTTGTTACATGCTCTATAGTGTATCTGCCACTATATAAGGTAGAAAAGCTATAACTTGGAGCTTGAGGGGCCTTTCGGGCCTTTGGGGGCCTTTGGGTCTATATGATATATTTTGTTCCATAATAATACTTTATTTTATGTGTATATGATAAAAATGAGTTATTTAAATGTCATTTCACATCATTGCTTTGCTTGATATTTTATATGGAGGTCAAATTATAATATTATTTTAGGGGTCCAAAAATCTGGGGGCCTTTTGGGGGCCTTTGGGCTCATATACTTATTGTACCTCAATATTTATTCAAGTTTTTGATGTACAATGTTGGTATTTGTAATTTTCATTTAAATAAGTGTGGATTTTACATATTTTTCAATTTGTTACATGATCTATGGTGTATCTGCCATTAAATACACTATAACTTGGAGTTTTAGGGGCCTTTTGGGGGCCTTATGGCTCATATACTTATTGTACCTCAATATTTATCTCAGTTTTTCATGGATAATGTTGATATTTCTAATCTTCATTTAAATAAGGGTTGATTTTATATATTTTTCAAATTGTTACATGATCTATGGTGTATCTGCCATTATATAAGCTGAAAAAGCTATAACTTGGAAATTCGGGGGCCTTTTGGGGGCCTTTGGGCGCATATATTTATTGTACATCAATATTTATCCCAGTTTTTGATGTATAATGTTGATATTTGTCCTCAACATCTGAATAAACATGGATTTTAGTAAGATTTAATTTTGTTACACACCCCATGGTATATATACACCCCTGTTTGGGCTAGACGGAGTGCCTCCTAGATCATGTAGGTATATTGGGGGCCTTTAATCTCAAATGCCTAAGTGAAACCCTAATTTTTGGTCTACATTGTTCATATTTGTAATTTTCATTTAAGAGTGAATTATACATATTTCTTTTTTGTTACATGCTCTTTGATGTATCTGCCACTATATATGCTGAAAAGGCTATACTAGTCTAGTAACTTGGAGCTTGGGGGCCTTTTGGGGCCTTTGGGCTCATTTATTTATTGTACCTCAATATTTATTCAAGTTTATGATGTACCATGTTGATATTTGTAATCTTCATTTTAATAAATGTGGATCTTACATATTTCTCAGAGTGTTACATGATCTATGGTGTATCTGCCATTAAATAAGCTGAAAGTGTTTTTTGGTAAAATATATGGAACAATAATGTACACCAAGTATTGCGAGGCCTATGTCTATTTAGTGCTCGAAAAGTCAATTCAATACTCTTAAGGCAAAAATATGCAACCTAATTAAAAGTTGGTAACCTTGCTAGGGACGTTAGGTACCCATTCACCAAGTCAACCGGCCACCATGTAGAAAATATAGTTCGGTTAAGACCATACATCTAGTATCGGAGGACCTGGGTTCCTAGGATGTTTGGTTCCCGGCCGGACTATATATTCAGGGGACTACATTTTCTCTGACATCGGCTTCGGGGGCCTTTTGAGAACTATAAAACTGAAATCGTAATTCCTTGAGCTTTTCGTATTCGAAGGGCATTGGGTGCATTTGGGTGCGTGCTGAAACTAACTATCGGGCATTGGAGGATGAAGTTCGTGATCAGAACTTCAAGTGGCTTTTGGATAATTTTGGTCGTACCTTAAGAGAAAAATCAATTGTTTTAAGTTTGCAGAGAGGAATTCATGCCACTCGGAGATCCTTGATAATTATAGAGTAGGAATCGTGAAAACATCCATTCGAGCGTTGGACAAGTTTGGAGTAGGAAGAGGCTCAATGAGGTACTGTGTGAGCTTTAAAGCACTATAAATAAAGACATGGGCATTTTTGCGACATGACCTTTAGGACATTTTAGGGCCTTTGGTGTCCTTTGGTTTTGTATACGTACTGAAAAACATATAAATTTGAACGATTGTTGCTTTTTAGGGGTCTTGCGGTAAAGAAAGTATACGTAATTTAAGTGTGGTTAATTACCTCCTTGCAAATAATGTGGTTAATTACCACATATGAGGATTATTTTTATTTGGAAGTATAGATCGATTTAACTCTCCCAAGATCATTTTTCGATAATTCCGAGAAATTAATATATATATACGATAATAGATCAAGCTAATTAATCAAACCAAACTAGTTCACAATGCGTTCTTTAAAACGTTGCTAAACTGGAATTTAACTACTGCTGTCGAATGAATTAGGCGTACTTGCTGCAACTTCCAACGGCCTGTTTACTTCATGGACGTGATCGGGTGGGAAGGTGATCCAGAACTTCAAGCCTTTCAAAATTCTCTTGGACCGTCTAACCAGTTCTGCAATTAGACCAGATGACAACGTACTAGAAACGAGATTATCGACTAACAGAATTGTCACATACTAAATACGTATTTACGAAGTTCTGAAGCCGGACTTTAGCCGGACGATGAAATAATAAAGACGAGATCCTGGAGACGAGATGAACGTATTTTGGCATTGACCCCGACCACAGCGGGATAAGGCGGGATAGAACGTAATAAGAACAACGTTGGTGTGGTTTAGGATCCAATTACGCAAACAAACCCCCAATCTGTTCATGTATGATTAGGCAACACGTGAATATACAAAAATTATGGGACCAATTAAATAAGAATTTTAAAGTTTGGTCAATAAATAAATTGTTACTTGATTTTCTATCAGCATTCCCACACCATTACATGGTGCTTTGAAATTCCATACTTTCCAATAATGTCTAGATACATATCCATTGAATTGTGTATATTTTAGTTACATTTTGTATACCCTCAAACACTAATTTATGGCCCCGTTTATAGTGCCTTCTTATGATGAAAACAATCTTTTGCTCTAATGCTTGAATGGTATCTCCATATTGGTTTTCGAGGTAATATGTTGTTTATAACATATACATGTTCTAATATATCTGAACAAGGATACTGGCACTACAAAGAACAATCTTTTACTCTAGTGCTTGAATGGCATCGATCTCCGTATGATGCCATTCCGCCATTTCTCAAAATGGGCACTATAAACGTTTAGCTATCATATTGGTTTTCGAGGTTGCTGGTTTATAACATATACATGTTATCTGAACATGGATACTGGTACTACAGAGAACAATATTTTGCTCTAGTGCTTGAATTGAATCTCCTTATGATGCCATTCCTCCATTTCTCGAAATGGGCACTATAAACGTTTAGCTATCATATTGGTTTTTGAGGTTGCAGGTTTATAACATATACAAGTTCTAATATATCTGAACATGGATTTTGCTCTAGTGCTTGAATGGCAACTCCTTATGATGCCGTTCCCCCATTTTTCGAAATAGGATTGCTACACATCATATTAGTTTTCGAGGTTGCTGGTTCATAACATATACATGTAAATGTTCTAGCATATTATTCTAACACGTCTTATGCACGTTTTCAGATAGAAAACGAAATTAATGTTGCTCATTTTTAGTTGTATTCTCTGTTTTTTCCAGGTACTTAATAAATGAAATAGATGCAGAAACTGCAAAATAGCGTTGCGTTTGTTTTATCTTTTAACAAAATAAATGAATAATAGTGGGAGTGGGGATCATTTGTGCGTCGTCCCTAGAGAACGACATTTATGTTAATCGCGGTGTGGATTTAGTAGCATTGGTAGTAAAAGTATGATGAATTCTTTATTATTCTCCGTTCAGGTGACTAGTAAGGTGTCGTATGTCCATGTAGATGCGCATATCGTGACTGTAACACTTCTTATCATTGACATTTTAACTTAAATTCAGAGACAGTGTTCCCTTCATTAATGAACGTGAACTGATTGGTGTCGTACATGTATTTTCCAGAATTTCGTTTAAGTTTGGTTCTTTGTATGGTAAAGGTATGATGATTGGGGTGTTATTCTTTGTTTCGGGTGGCTAGAATGATGTCCTATTTGCATGTAGATGCGTGTATCGTGGTTATAGCACTTCTAGTCATTGACATATTAACTTAATTTCGGAAACGGGTCCCCGTTCTACGTTAATGAACCGCTTTTCGGTATTTTTGTTCAGAGAATTTTCTATAAGTTTGGTCGAATATACGGTAAAGGAAAGATGATTTCGGTGTTATTGTTTGGTTCAGGTAGCTAGAACGGTGTCTTATCTCCATGTAGATGCGCATATCGTGGCTGTAGCACTTGCAATCGTTGACATTTTAACTTAAATCCGGGGACAGTGTTCGCTTCATTACAACGCGTACATGAACTGCTTGGTGCCGTATTTTTAATAATTTCGTTTAAGTTTGGTTCTTTGTATGGTAAAGGTATGATAATTGGGGTGTTTTTCTTTGGTTCGGGTGGCTAGCATGATATATTATTTCCATGTAAATGCGTGTATCGTGGTTGTAGCACTTCTATTCATTGACATACTAACTTAATTTCGGAAACGGGTCCCCGTTCTACGTTAGTGAACCGCTTTTCGGTATTTTTGTTCAGAGAATTTCCTATAAGTTTGGTCGAATATACGGTAAAGGAAAGATGATTTCGGTGTTATTGTTTGGTTCAGGTAGCTAGAACGGTGTCTTATCTCCATGTAGATGCGCATATCGTGGCTGTAGCACTTGCAAACGTTGACATTTTAACTTAAATCCGGGGACAGGGTTCGTTTCATTACAACGCGTACATTAACTGCTTGGTGCCGTGTTTTCGAGAATTTCGTTTTAAAAGTCTGGTCCTTTGTATGGTAAAGGTATGATGATTCGGGTGTTATTCTTTGGTTCAGATGGCTAGCATTATGTCTTATTTCCATTATTGTAGATGCGTGTATCCTGGTTGTAGCACTTCTAGTCATTGACATATTAACTTAAATGTGGGGACAGGGTCCCCGTTCTGACGTTAGTGAACCACTTTTAAAGGTATTTTTGTTCAGAAAATTTCGTATAAGTATAATAATTTTTCAACAAAGTCTTGGATTATTTATGATAAAATGTCTCAATCTGGGAGTCTTGAATTGAACTTGTTCAATTTCACCAATCTAGTTTTTATACTCATCGGATATTAAAGTATACAATGCGCACATGGTGATTAAACGATTCAGATGAAAATAAACGGATTAAAATATTTACCGGTTTTCTAGTAACATTTAACAAAAACAAGCGATCTTAAAGGCATGCTAAAGAGATAAGTAAATCAGTATTACATAACTGGAAATGAATAAGTCTGAAGATACAATTGGTCAGAATGTACTAAAACCTGCTTGAAACTGTGAAAGTTTATACACTCTATTCCACACTTTATAGAAATAAAATAACTATCCTATTAGTAGCCTTTTGTAATTTAGGGAGTTTCAGCCATGTTAATTTTTTCGAAAATAACATGGCAGAGAAGCATCAAACTATAAGAGGCCACGCATATAATAGCCAAACTATAAAACAAACCAAAATATACAAAAGTTAGGAGGGGTATATATGTTTCTATTTTTTCATAAACTGTTGCAATATGGCCTTTCAATTGCTTATATTTTAAATTCAAAGTACTGGCATTGAATTTAAAATTTGACTGTAAACTGTACGACACGTACAGTACCGTGTATCTGTATTTCGTTCATAATTGAATAATGCGTTCCTCTTAGTAATTAAATAATCGCATCGTGATTATTTTTGCTAATTCAAGGTTGGATAATGATATAATTTTTTACATTTTATTCAAATGTCTGAGTGAGGCTAAATTTAAAGTAAAACCTGTATAACGGATCGGTGAAACGGTGTAACGGTGAAATCTATCAGTGCATCGAAGGTTACTCCGACCGGGCGGACTGGACGGCATGTATAGGTTACCGATCATTAAATAAGATACAATCAACATGTGGAAATCACCATGACGGAAAATCACTACTTATAAATGAAAATATATTTTAATAAAGAGATACTTAGATATTTGACAGATATTTAGAAAAACATATTTCTCGTTTTTATGATTGATAACATGAATTGCAACATTATATTCCAAATTCATAAGTAAACTGTACGACACGTACAGTACCCTGTATCTAGATTTCGTTCATAATTCATTAACGCGTTCCTCATAGTAATGAAATAATCGCATCGTGTCTATTTTTATTAATTCAAGGTTTGATAATGTTATTTTTTCCATTTTATTCAATGACATTCAAATGTCTGAATGAGGCTAAATTGAAAGTAAAACCTGTATAATCCGAACGCCATTTGCGATTGGCTAGAGCTTTTGGACTAGGAGATGTTTAAGATCAAGGATTTTCAAGAAAATGAATGCATGCTCAATAAAATATTTATATTTCTACTGACCGGAAGCTTGCAGACTGGCGCATAGCTTTTTGGCATTCGGAAGTCCGATTTAAATGAATTTAATTTAAACATGTTACAAGACGTGTTCGGATTGGACGGTGTTCAGATAAGCCAGGTGTTCTGATATGTCTCAATGTTGTATCTTTAATGAAAACAACTGCAATTTGATATTGCTTGAAATTAATACGCTTTACCTGTCTGAAGTAAATATTTACCCGTTACTTTATATATAATGTACCAGTATATATTAAATAAGCTTGTCAACTAAAATTAGTACTTTTAGCATAACGTGTTCGAACGCGGTAGATTTAATGTTGAGACAATAGGCTGTCGAACACTTCTTAATTCATTGTTCTGCCGCACAATATTCCATTTACAGGCAATGGCTCAAGGAATGTTTCAATAAGCACAATTTTGTATTTTCTTACAGCACAATTCTTGGGATAAATGTTGTGCCTGATCCAACTGCAATTGTACTTTTAAAAGAGATAGAACAAATTGTTTTCAAACAATATAAAGCACGGTCTAACAGCGACTGTGTCTGAGACAATTACGTACAGTGCCGATTCAACTCTACGAGCATTTTGCGCGATGAGTTATTGTTTTATATCATGTATATAATTTTGTTATAATTTGTACATTTGTTTTGACATTCCGGTATAAATAATTTGTATCTCCAATTTATTTTGGGCAATAAAGATATACAATACAATAGGCACATTTACTAATTTCCCCGTCGACATTGCCGACACTGGAAATCAGAATGACAGAGGAAATCGGGGACAAAATCATTTTTATAAGAGATACATTTTTGAACGTTACGTGAATACATTTTGAAATGATGAAATATTAAATTTCAAACACATATTTACATATTTACACGTTTGCTGATAGGTTTATTGAAAATAATTAACCAGAGGTTTACTTCAATTGTGGCACCATTCTTAGTAAATATTGATGAACATACGGATATAGAATGTTGACTAAGTTACTTGTCTTGACCGTGTTAATTTCAGCAGAAATACGGTAGATTTCTAAGTATTTACGGTGTATTTTACGGCCGTTCTTATAGAAAAAATCGATACGGTAGATTTTTTTTACGGTAGTTTTTACGTGAAAAAATGGTAATTTTTTACGGTATAATATATATGGCAGGTATAAAACATCAAGTCTCAGTGCCTTAAACGGAGATCGAACCAGTTACCTCGTCTGCTTTAAAGTTAACTGCGCTTTCATCAGGCTTCACAAACGGAATATGATGATTATAATTTCAATATATCAGAAAGAGGACTTACCATATACTGCATGATTCTTGACCTGAGTATAGTGATAGAAGTGATAACGTTTGTAAACCAAAACATGAACATCGTCCCCGATGAATGCTCGCCTACAAGGAACTCCTTCCGCATGAGGAAGACAACATAAATCTACAAAAAGATTACTTTTTACACTAAATGAAATTGAATAACCGAGATGCTAGTAGATACTTTCAAGCTTCACCACATGTAAAGTGGCATGATATATTATAAAGTTCTTTTAAACTTGAATATATACCAGTTTTAGTGAATCAATTTTCATATTACCCTTATGCATCTGATACTTGTACTAAATGAAAACTAGAAAAACAGCAACTCCACGGAGAGGCAAATCCCACCGAACAAAACATATTTTGATTATTGGTGGCCATCTTGATAATTCCTTCTTGAGCAAAGCGTGTTTGTCCCTAGGCATCAATATATAAATTGTAAACCATATTCGTCAATTAGCATTTGAGTTATCAAAGATTATATTTCTTTTTATGAAAAATGACAGCCATTTTGACATTCAGCCACCATTTTGATTTTTTTTCTAAAGCAGAGCTTAACTGTGCCTCTAGACATAAGCATATACAATTTGAACCAAATCCGTTCACTTGTATTTGAGTTATCAAAGATTACGTTTTTTACGAAAAATGGCCGCCATTTTGCCACTGTGTTTCTGGGCATCATCATATTAAGTCTGATAAAAATCCTTTCACTGGTATTCGAGTTATCAAAGATTTCATTTTTTATAAAAATGGCCACCATTTTGATATATAGCAGCCATTTTAAAAATCACTTCTTCAGCGTAGCTCCTTTGTCCCTAAGCATCAGCATATACAATTTGAACCAAATCCGTCAACTAGTATTTGAGTTGAAAAATGGCAGTCATTTTGAAATTCAGGCGCCATCTTTCTTCCTTTCCCTACTTTGTCCCCAGGCATCAGCATATAAAATTTGAACCAAATCCGTTCACTGGTATTTGAATTGTCAACTAAAAAGATATTTTAAGAAATATTTTGAAATTCAGCCGCCATCTTGAAAATTATTTTCTGAACAAATCTACTTTGTCCCTCAAGACCATCATATGAAATTTGAAAGAAATCTGTTCACTGGTATTTGAGTTATCAAAGGTTACGTATTTTACGAAATATGGCTGCCATTTTGATATTTAGCAGCCATTTTGAAAATCTCTTCCTAAGTATAGCTCCTTTGTCCCTAGGCATCAGCATATGAAATTTGAACTAAATCCGTCAACTAATCTTTGAGATATAAAAGATTACATTTTTTACAAAAATGGCTACCATTTTCAATTTAGCGGCCATATTTAAAATTACTTCTCGAGCAGAGGTCCTACACTCATAAGGCATAAGCCTATAACATTTTAATTAAATCTGTCAACTGGTGTTTGAGTTATCGTCCGGACACACTAACGGACGGGCGGCCGTAAGGACGGACGGCTTTCCCATACCCCCCTCGAATTTCGCTCGGTGGGATAATAACAATAAGGGAGCTAAGGTTGTCAAACTTTTGGAGGGATAGTAGCAATAATATACTATAGATTGGCACATAAAGGGAGATTTTTATTTTTACAGATCAATTTCACATTTATGGTGAAGTTTCAGGATATTCTATTTGTTTACTATTAGTACACAGCTTGGCTTATGAAATATCCTCCAAATCAAACAAAGCAGTTCTAATACTAAACAAATACTGGATGATCAGGAGCTGGAAATGGCAGAATACCTATTCGAGAAAAAATATTGGGCGAGGCGGCAGCCGAGCCCAATATTTTTTCGAGGATAGGTATTCTGGCCATATCCAGCTCCTGATCATCCAGTATTTGTTTTATTATGCACCTCCCAATCAAAGTTAAGTGGAGTACTTACTGGAGTTCAGGCTTAAACTGTCGTTTAGTTGACATTATTTTGACATTTTTTTTTTCTTTCAAAGCTCAGACGACTTCCGGCCAGTTTATTCGCTACACTTGACGAAAATATTTGCCCCGGGAATTTAATTTTTATTTATTCGAGACGTTCTTGCAGAATTATATGTAACTTTTGAATGATAATGGTAATTGTGATTGATTAAGTGCATTTTTTCTTCTATTTTCCACCAGTTTCAGATGTAAGCTTTAAGTAGTACTCCAGTTATAAAGAAATAAAACTCTGAAGTGGGAATGTTGCAAAAACATTGAAAAAAATATCCGACCCTTTTTCTCGAAAGGGTCAGATATTAAAAAAATATCCGGCAGTTTTCAGAAAAGAGCAGAGTATTGCCAAATTACAAGCAACTAAGAACCAATCAGATTTGAGTATTTTAATGAGGTGCATAATAAATGGATTTATATTGGCTGTTGTACGTGGATTCTTTGAACAATCACTTTCTCAATAATGTTAACAAAATCATTGTAAACGGATTAATTTGTCTTCAAGACGATTTTTATAAACTGGAATTTACAACCCCCCCCCCTCTGATTTTAAAAAAATAAATCGGCTGATTTAGGTAACTCGCCTGAAGCCGTTGTTTTATACGGGAAGTTATCGTAACCCTTTTAGTTTATTTAAGTCATTTGATACTTACATATGTGACAAGATTTACTGCATTAGCTATGTGTACTGCTGTTGGTACATTGTGTTTGGTTATGAAATAGATCAGACTGACTAGGCCAACGATACATAACGAGAAACCAATAATCTGCAAAGGAAAAGTGCTTGGTGACAATTCAACTATTTTTATTAGGCTGTACTTAGCAAATGTAAATGTTTTTGTCCATTCTCTTTTAAAATACCCTGTCACGTCTACAGTGTATTACTTTCTTTGAATGATGTTATTGAGACTTTTACCAATTTGGACCAATGTTGCTTGCTTCCATCCGTCCATCTGTGAATTGTTTGCCTCATCAGCAAATAAGGCAAATATATAATTGACGAAACCCATAGCACAACAGGAGCGATCCAGGATAGGACTGTTGCTTGAAAACAGTCTGTGAAATCAGGGTTGGTTGTGTTCACGGTCAGACTGTAGCTCTAAACATATTTAAAAGCGTATATTGGTATATTACATAGATTGAGATGTTTCAGCTTCTGTGACAAGGCAATTATTATCATCAACCTGCATTTACCTTTGCGATGAACTATATTAACGTAAAGTAGACCGGATGATTGCTGAAAATCAATAATCATAATATGAACATAGCTGGAGTATAGTGGCAATTATATCATCAGAGCTTCAACTACTAGTACAAGAGATTAAGCTATTATCTTTTGAAGGCCTTTGAATTACCTGCTGTATTTGCATAACTACAGCCTATCACCGCCCCTACTGACGGGCCATGTATGTGTATTACTTCGTATACTTGTGAAGCATCGCATTTCCTTTATATTACAAAGGGGCTATAATATCAACTTACCCAAAATGCGTCTCTTTCAGATGTATTTCCACATATCAACGGCCATTTAACATCACCTTGTCGTGACAGCAACTCCTCCATTGTTCTGTGTTACTGTATTATCTGTGCATCTACTCACTGTCTACTTACAGTGGTTTGATTATAAAAACGTCAACATGTACATGTATACCGGTATCCATATAGAATCTGGTTTATCAACTGTCAGTATTTGTTAGTAGCTATGGTCTTTGGCCATTTGTGTTGCAATTTATACGTCAAAGCATCGTTTCGATGTCAAATCTTTTCTTCTCCGTCAGCCTAACATTTTATCATTCTAAAAGTGAAGGTCATATTTTTATTGATTACAATTACAATTACACTACTGCCATCTTTATTACCGTTATACAATGATTAAAATCATTCGTTTCGAGTTTCGTCGGGAGCATAATCAAAGGTCAATAGAAATAATTTTTAAATAAAGATGACATGGTAATCGATGTGTGTTTATTTATAAATATTCTCTTAGATAATACAGGATTCTGTTGGTGCTGCCATCTTTATATCGGCCCAGAACATATGGTCGGGGGGGGGGGGCGATTTATACACTCTCCTCCATAAGTTTGGCAACCTTAGCTCCCCTAACACGGGGGTAAAGCAGACCCGATGATGCAATGAGCTTGCTCGGCGGTATCATGACTGTGTAACGGGTCCTAATGTATAAGTGTGCTCGGCGGTAGGTTCAAACAACGCGGATCCTCAAAGCATGTGCTCATGGTATATTCGTGTTTTAACACCCGT
>CAIIXF020000234.1:0-25000 GCA_903813345.2 Owenia fusiformis | reverse complement strand
AGGTTCACAGGTTAGATAAATAATTCAAAAATGTTTCTTTTTTATTGCTGTTATTGCTTTAAAAATCATTTACATTTCATGATCATTTGTTCGTTTTGTGTAGGCCACTCCCTTGGATGGCAAATGTAAATGTAGTTAGATTCCGAAGGTTCCGTGTATTGTCAGAACCTTAAGATAACAAGCCCAGGTAATCTTTTATAGTCTTGGTAAGTAAACGCGCATACAATGCATGGCATCAGTATACATGGTATGCAAACACCTTGCCAAAAAATCCTATATCCGTATGGTATAATTTGCCTATACAACTTCTTACTAACTACATTTCTTTTTCAAAAAAACTAATAAAAATGGAGGTGAACTATTCAGCGTGACAGAACCTAGCACAAAGAGATATAATTCTACGATTTGAAAAGGTTGGTGTGAATGGCGTTGAGGATTCATATGATCTTTGACTCTTTCGTATGCTTAAAAACACCCACCTACACCAGTAGCAATGAATTTTAATGAAGTAATAAAACTTCACGTTGAATCAGATTGTATGACAAAAATTCTTTCAAATGCTGAGTTTCACATACATCCAAGATATCTATGTCCTTACACTCAATATACAGTCAGTAAAATTACCCTTGGTATACGCAGCTAACGAAAATTGACCGGTACGGGTCAAAAGCTGGACCGGTACGGGTTAACGGTTTTATTTGAATTTAAAACAGCCATAACTTGCTCAATATTGACTTCCTCGTGTCTAATTTGAAATATATGATGCCTCCCGATGCTTTTAAGTACCCCAATTTTTCACAGATTTTTAAACAGACCAAAACTCTCTAAATGCGCATTTATGCTCTTTTCTCTCGAGAACGACTGTCTCATTTTCACGATAACTTTTATTTAGTACTTCTAACATATAAGATCTATTTTTCCCCATCAAGGTATGATGTAAATGACATGCTATTTACATCTTTTGAGTTTCAATGACGCGCGTTTGATTTTATAAAAAATGCCAAACTTTGTGACAAAGAATTTCCTCCTGCTTGCAGCGAGAAGACGGACCGGTTCGGGGCAATAGCACACATGTATAAAGATTCCTAAATTATGTTCATGCTTTGTTGAGACGCTAGAGGACCGACAAATAATATGTCGGCACTTTAGCCCCTCCTAGTAGGAAACGCTAGAGAACCAAATGTCGACACTGAAGCCACTCCTAATAGGATCTAATAGAGAACCGACCAAAAGTCTGTGGGTCTGCTAAATACTGTAAAACAGGCTAAATTCGCAAGCATATATACAGTGCGTATCAAAAAAACGCAACAGATTGTAATCTTGGAAAAGCACAAAACCAGTGATAACAGCATTGATTTCATTCAATGCACCATAAACCCATGTGTCTCCTCTTTGCAATGATATATCATTCATTGATATTTGGTCATGGTTGGGCGAGTAAACATTCCATTTGCAAAGTGGGCCAGAATTAGCTTCGGGCCAAGTTATAAATATTGCAAAAGTCAGTTTTCGGAGCCGGATGCAATATTGGACGAAAACATTAAACCAATGCTGACTGCATCCTTTTAATTCAATGAACCAAAAAGCCAAATTACTCTGCTTTGCAATGGAATATCATTCATTCACAGCGAATCATCTATGGCCGAATATAGTCTTAGTCTTTTATAGTCTTGGTAAGTAAACGCGCATACAATGCATGGCATCAGTATACATGGTATGCAAACACCTTGCCAAAAAATCCTATATCCGTATGGTATTATTTGCCTATACAACTTCTTACTAACTACATTTCTTTTTCAAAAAAACTAATAAAAATGGAGGTGAACTATTCAGCGTGACAGAACCTAGCACAAAGAGATATAATTCTACGATTTGAAAAGGTTGGTGTGAATGGCGTTGAGGATTTATATGATCTTTGACTCTTTCGTATGCTTAAAAACACCCACCTACACCAGTAGCAATGAATTTTAATGAAGTAATAAAACTTCACGTTGAATCAGATTGTATGACAAAAATTCTTTCAAATGCTGAGTTTCACATACATCCAAGATATCTATGTCCTTACACTCAATATACAGTCAGTAAAATTACCCTTGGTATACGCAGCTAACGAAAATTGACCGGTACGGGTCAAAAGCTGGACCGGTACGGGTTAACGGTTTTATTTGAATTTAAAACAGCCATAACTTGCTCAATATTGACTTCCTCGTGTCTAATTTGAAATATATGATGCCTCCCGATGCTTTTAAGTACCCCAATTTTTCACAGATTTTTAAACAGACCAAAACTCTCTAAATGCGCATTTATGCTCTTTTCTCTCGAGAACGACTGTCTCATCTTCATGATAACTTTTATTTAGTACTTCTAACATATAAGATCTATTTTTCCCCATCAAGGTATGATGTAAATGACATGCTATTTACATCTTTTGAGTTTCAATGACGCGCGTTTGATTTTATAAAAAATGCCAAACTTTGTGACAAAGAATTTCCTCCTGCTTGCAGCGAGAAGACGGACCGGTTCGGGGCAATAGCACACATGTATAAAGATTCCTAAATTATGTTCATGCTATTGCCCCGAACCGGTCCGTCTTCTTGCTGCAAGCAGGATGAAATTCTTTGTCACAAAGTTTGGCATTTTTCATAAAATCAAACGCGCGTCATTGAAACTCACAAGATGTAAATAGCATGTCATTTACATCATACCTTGATGGGGAAAATAGATCTTATATGTTAGAAGTACTAAATAAAAGTTATCATGAAAATGAGACAATCGTTCTCGAGAGAAAAGAGCATAAATGCACATTTAGAGAGTTTTGGTCCGTTTAAAAATCTGTAAAAAATTGGGGTACTTAAAAGCATCGGGAGGCATCATATATTTCAAATTAGACACGAAGAAGTCAATATTGAGCAAGTTATGGCTGTTTTAAATTCAAATAAAACCGTTAACCCGTACCGGTCCAGCTTTTGACCCGTACCGGTCAATTTTCGTTAGCTGCGTATACCAAGGGTAAAAATCGATTCATTAAATGTGCTCATGGTACGATAGCATTTCTCTCCCCGTTCATACAATACGTAAAGGCTAGAGTACCGACATGTCGGTACGGGAGACTTTGCTGTGTTGAGACGCTAGAGGACCGACAAATAATATGTCGGCACTTTAGCCCCTCCTAGTAGGAAACGCTAGAGAACCAAATGTCGACACTGAAGCCACTCCTAATAGGATCTAATAGAGAACCGACCAAAAGTCTGTGGGTCTGCTAAATACTGTAAAACAGGCTAAATTCGCAAGCATATATACAGTGCGTATCAAAAAAAACGCAACAGATTGTAATCTTGGAAAAGCACAAAACCAGTGATAACAGCATTGATTTCATTCAATGCACCATAAACCCATGTGTCTCCTCTTTGCAATGATATATCATTCATTGATATTTGGTCATGGTTGGGCGAGTAAACATTCCATTTGCAAAGTGGGCCAGAATTAGCTTCGGGCCAAGTTATAAATATTGCAAAAGTCAGTTTTCGGAGCCGGATGCAATATTGGACGAAAACATTAAACCAATGCTGACTGCATCCTTTTAATTCAATGAACCAAAAAGCCAAATTACTCTGCTTTGCAATGGAATATCATTCATTCACAGCGAATCATCTATGGCCGAATAATCATTAATTTTGCAAAGTGGGGCAAAATTCAGCTCGGACCCAAGTTTAAAACATTGCCAAAGTCAGTATAAGGGGCATAGAGGCTATTGGAAGAAGGTGTGACAGGTATGGCATAGACAGTAAAGTGTTCATAATTCCAAGGTATGGAAAAAAGAGCCCCAACTGACTGTGTCTTAAGTTGTATTGGCCTCTGGTCAGTCAAAGACTACATTAATAAAATGAAATTATTATTTTTGGGCAGACTCTGTAGGTTTAATAGGAACGCAAACCCTAAAAAGATCTTTTTAACCAGACTGAGCAGTTACATTGTAAGAACTGACATAAATTGTAAAAATAAAGGATTCTTGCAAGACGTGATTAAGATTTTGCACGAATACCCTATTTTGTATGAATCATTGGAAATGTATTTGAAAAATTGCAGCTACATGTCAAAGGACAAATGCAAAATGGCCGTTAATGGTCAAATTCAACTTAAATTAGAAAACATTTGGGCAGAATCAGTTTCCATTAACCCTAAGTTGACAAGATTTTCTAATGTTCATACCAAATATGAAAACATTGTCCATTGGAAACTAGGTATTAAATACCCAACGTATGCTTGGGATTATGCCCAACTTCTTTATCTCTTAATTCTCCATACAGAAGGTGACATGATTTGTTTGGGTTGCAACGAAAACAAGTCTGATATTGTCAAACATACCTTACTCTTTTGTCCAAAATTATTTAAAACCAGAGATTGTTGGTTTGAAGACATAGTAGACGTTTTAAATGTGGCAGATTCTGTTATGTTGTTCAACTCAGAAACAAATATTATAATAGAAACCCGTTTAGGGGGGAGATAAGATCTCCTTTATAACATTGATCAAATTCAATGGGAAAAATTTATCACTCTTTGTGCCAAGCATATTAAGCATATGTTAAATACATTTTTAAATTAGAACATATCCATAAATTGATATAATTTGTAATAGTGAGGTTTTTATATTTACTCATGCAAATGTATCATAAAATATAATGTAGTGCTGTTATTTTCATTATTGTATATTATATTGTTTTGTATTTATATGTCATGTATAATGTTTAACTCTCCATAGTTTGGAGGAAATATAGATTAACCAAACAAAACATACTCTTGCAAGAATACATCCTATACCCCTCAAAATTGCCACCACTTCCTAGCACATAAAGATGCGTTCATCTGTCCACGTCATGCATGGTTCAGCCCTGAATCATGTGTGGGTTAAAGCAAAGAAAAGCAGCCCATCGGCAAATCTTTCTAGAGGTTTTGCAATATCTGGTGGAGGAATTGTGAGCACAGATGCTCCTGAGATAGCTCCAAAAGAAAAAGTCACAACAATTCAAGTCAGGGGAATTTCCATTGGCACTTAGCCCTTGCACTGATTTTTTCAATATCTAAAACTTGGCGCAGAGCCGATTTTGACCCACTGTGCAAATGGAAGGATTTCTCACCCAACCATTACCACATGTGAATGAATGACATATCATTGCAAAGAGGAGAGACATGGCTTTATGGTACATTAAATGAAATTAATGTAGTCATCACTAGTTTTGTGATTTTACGAGATAACTACTTGTTGCGTTTTTTTTATACGCCCTGTATAGTGATTTCGGCTTTATTTGCCTGAATGTAAAATCGCGAATTTAAAAATGTGTATTTTCTTGAGTAATGTGGATGAATTGATGGAACAAATGAAGATGGAAATCTACTGGTATACATGTTTATTTTATTCAAGTGTTTTATGCAATTATAAAACAAACGTGAAGAAAAACTTCAAAGTCCTATTTGAATACATTTGTTTGTTTCAACACTACATACTGTGTTATAAAAAATAAAACATGTACAATATAAAGTTAGCTAAAAGAGTGTTTTTTGTTTAAAATACCATCATCAGGGACATAGCCAGCTTCCAGTCACGTACGCGTGCGATCGCCAAAAATCGTCTTTCAGTCGAAAGGGGGGGACGTGGCATACAGGTAAGCAACCCGACCTAAACAAACTTTTTTTATTACAAAAATTGATGCAACTTCCTTCAAACACCGGGCTTCAAACTTGAGCTAGAAGCTTCAAATAAAAAGCATTTGAAAGCTCTTTCCTTCATCGGATCTATTGTTATTGGTAATGGGGGTTCAGTCGCATCCCCCTGACTATGGATTATAAGACCAGTTATCAAAGTAAATTTAAAACACGAGCAGTCTCACGACCCGACCCTACATATCACCAATCAACAGGCAACAAACTCATGACAAGAAAGTTTGTAAGTTTAAATTTATAATTAAGGTAAGGGTGCATGATGGGAAATTTTCTACATCCCTCAATTGAGTCACATGTTATTTTTCAAACAAGAATCACTCCTCCCCCACATTGTTTATATCTTCCAGTTTTGCACAAAGAGTGCACTTATGTGCCTAGAAAAGACTTGTGAGAAGAATGTTTTGATAAAGTGTATAAAAAACAAGAAAATTCAGTGAAAAATTTCAGAAAATTTTCAGAAATTTTTTCCACTGAATTTTCTCGTGTTTTGTAAATTTTAGAAAACAAATCTTCTCACAAGTCTGCTCTAGGCACATAAGTGCACTCTTTGTGCAAACCTCGAAGATGTAGACAATGTGGGGAAGGAGTGATTCTTGTTTGAAAAATAACATGTGACTCAATTGAGGGATGCAGAAAATTTTAAATCATGCACCCTGACCTTAACCTCTTATAGGTTTTATTTTTAAAAAAACAACAGATGGCAATCGTGACTGGATAATTAGCAGGAAAATAACCCTAATTGACATACAACCAACTAGAAAAATAATCTCAAACAATGTTGCACTCAATATTTTCCGAAACAGGTTTTATTTCTTATCACAGTTCAGTGCAGCTTTATTAGAGACAACTCATTTCGTAAACAGAATGTATTTAATATTAGCATCCAAGTATTGCCGTTGCAAATCGCAAAAACATCGGGAAATCATGAATTAGAAAGCCACCCAGCCTTTGAGGGTAAGCCAGATCATTGTAGTACAATGGCTCAAAATATTTATTGAGCTACTACTGATATAAAAAGAAATAAAAAGAACAATTTTAAAAACTCGGTCCGCAAAAGAAGCAAAATGTATAATCTAGACACAGAAAAAATGCATCCGCATGCAGGAATCGAACTCAGTACCATGTACATGGTAGCCGAGGACGCTAAACACTACGCTATCAGTAAAGAAAACAAGAATGAAACTAGTGTATTTATTTTTGAAAATTTCGGTCCTCTATCTTGCCCTACTACAAGAGGATAGAGTGACGGCAATTGTCGGTACCCAAGCAATTACACACTGGGCAGTCTCCAGTACCTACAATTGTCGGTACAGGGGTCAGTCCGAATAAACGTATATTTATTTTCTGAAAAGCATTGAACTTTCCAAAGTCTTCGTGTTGAAAATATGGACATATTTTTGCCAGATAACCTTTAAAATCGACAATTATCCTGAAATTGGTAGTTCTGCTAATTTTCATTCCAGTTTATGTCACCACAAGGTGACATATTGTTATGGTCTCCAACCTTTTCTGGACGGTGGTTGACGTCCGTAACTTTCGTAATAAATTCTTGTAACAAAAGCTAACAATTTCCACTGCTTAGACTGGCTTAATTCTTTTTCAAAATCATCTACATGTTCTTAGAAGTTCAAATCTGACTTCAGATTTAGGATTTGGGCTTCAATGACCTTCTCAATGTCAAATTCTCAAACACAAATTCTTGTAACAAAATCATACAACTTCCACTGTTTAGACTGGCTTAATTCTTTTTCAAAATCTTATTCAGAAGTTGAAATCTGACCAGATTTGACCTTTAATGACCTTCTCAAGGTAAAAAAGGTATTTTTCAAACTTGCTTCAATTTGACCATTTTTTCCAAAATCAATCATCTACAAGTTCTCGGAAGTTCAAATTTAACTTTAAATATCAGATTTGACCTCCATCTGTTACAATTGTTACACTTTTGTAATCATTAGCAGGTGGGTACATTTTTTCTTGTATTTGATACTTGGAGTAAGTGATCTTCAAAAACAGTAGATTGAAGAAATAAGTTCTTCAGTCAAAAGCCTATACTTAAAAATCTTTACCACTGGACAACGCCATAGTGCATCGACACCGAAACGATTTTCCATACTCGAAAATACAGAATATGAACAAGACATTAAAATTTTGTTTGCATTTCAGGTCGTAATTCGGGTAACAAACAAACTTTTATCCGAAGCCATATCAATACACTGGCATGGTTTGCACCAGAAATACACTCCATGGATGGATGGCACACCTCGCATCACCAATTGCCCCATTCATCCACACCAGACCTTTACTTATAGGTTTAAAGCGACACCTAGTGGAACACATTGGTACCATTCACATATGGAAGTCCAAAAAGCAGACGGACTTTTCGGGATGCTTATTGTCCATAAGAAGGACGCCAAAGATGTTGTAGAAAAGGAGGATTCTGTGCCGTTGATTGTTACTGATTGGTTTCATGTTAACGGTGCAACAATAGATGTAACGAATGCATACAGAACGGATTATCCACCTGGTACAGGCGAACTAATGCTTCATTTCAAAGATCGTTGGTACTCTAAAGATAGTATTGAACTATCGGGAATGAAATACGAAAGTGGTTTAATTAACGGCAGAGGTCGGTTTAACAACAAGGCTCCTCTTTTTGAGACGACTATTAAAGCAAATAATACAAAGAGATTTAGATCGGTAAACGCTGCGTCTGAATACCCCTACCAGATTTCCATTGACGACCACGAGTTGATAGTTTTGTCATTGGACGGAAACGAAATAGAGCCATATTCTGTACATTCTGTTATAATATATCCCGGGGAGAGAGTTGACTTTATGGTAAACGGAAATCAACCCCCTTCACAATATTTTATAAGAGCAAAAACATTGGTTGAAGGAGCTGGACCCAATGATAACCATGAAATAAATGCGAAATTAATGTATGAAGGAAGCGAGCTGGCTGATTCAGACCCTGCGTCTTCCCAAAGGAAATGCACACAATCCAACCCTTGTAAAATTCTAAACTGTCCTTTTCCCAACTATCCAAACTCCAGCAACATTTGTATTTCAATCAGTGATATGATGGACCTTAAGCGATCCGTCTTCTTGGGTAATGAAACGTATGAAGAGGAATTCCTCAACTTTGAATTTGCCATAGGATCATCGGTTAATAACATCAAATTTGTTGCTCCTCGTGCCCCGTGGAATGAACCAAACAATTGGGAGGTCCCGTGTGCTGATAACTGTCCAAATGTCAGCTGTCACTGCACACATGAACTTAGCTTCTCTTTAAACCAGGTCGTTAGATTAACATTAATTAATATGAGGGAACCGTCTGCATTTGCCCATCATCCAGTACATCTTCACGGGTTTTCATTTGAAGTGCTAAAAACTGGCTACCCTGAAATAAATGGAACTACGGGGGAAATGACCAGTCACAACACAGACATCGTATGTGATACCAAGCCTATCTGTAGCAGGGTACATTGGAGAGAGGGCCATCCGAAAGATTTAAACTTCGATCATCCTCCAAGAAAGGATACGATTCTCATCCCAGCAGGAGGGTACGTGATTGTTCAATTCGTAGCTGATAACCCGGGCTATTGGTTCATGCACTGTCACCCCTTGTTGCACGTTTTAGAGGGAATGGCACTGGTGGTGAACGTTGCTAGAGACCAGCAGGGAAAGCCACCCAAGGGGTTTCCGACGTGTAATACATTTGATTGGTCATCTGAGGAGTATAACAAGGTCATGGCTACAGAGGGAACCCGTGAGTATGATATTCGTATCATGAATATTATTAGAAGTATATAGTGTTTGCAAGACTTGTGAATGTACGGATTTGCGTTGCTTAGATTTCCAAACATATCTCCAATTCATGTCTGTTCGCCATCGAATAATTTGTAGTTCTATAAACTATGATCATTTTTAGAAACATCTCCACGGTGCCTTAAAGACGATGAAACTTACGATACAGGGGAGAGTATTCCTTCTAAGGATGGCTGCAATACCTGCACGTGTGGTAGTGATGAGCAATGGAGATGCACCGAAATAGCATGTGCTACTAAGCCTCCATCTAGTAAGTGAACTAAATAAAATGAATTTTGGAGTATAAGAGATGAGAAAAATCATCTCTGCATAAGGTTGTCGGCATTAGTAAAAGACTGATACTGTGGAAGAAACCTTGCAAATAGTATTTGGGGATATAGAAATAACAATGTATTCAAGGCAATCAGATTCACTAATATCTCAACTTCTGTTTTTTCAGTGGCAAATGTTTACGATGAACTAACATTTTGGGTTGTTGTTGGTGTACTAGCCGGGATCTGCTTCATACTTCTACTGGCTGTGATTTACTTACTATGTACCAGAACATCAACTCGCAAAGGAAGAGATTCAACTTTAGAAATCGACTCTAAAGAAAACAAGGGTTATTATCAGGATAGAACTGATATGTGATCATCATCGTTGAATCCTGCTTGGCATCCTATCTCAGACTTGCTACCCTTTCTAATTCTAGTTGAATACCGATGTCAACTTAGACAATGTGACTTTATGGGCGAACCCCTTTTAATGGATTGTATTTTATAATTTGACATGCCTCGTATTGCTATTGCATAGAGTGACATTTTTTAAATCTTAATTTTAGTTCATCTTTGACTTCAAAGGTGTTATAACCCAGTTGGAGCAACTGAAACATTGTGAATTTTAGTTAACAAAACTAACACATTTAATGTTTACATAAAATTGACAAAGATATTAATGTATAGAATAAAACATAGCGGAGACCACCAATTTTTAATAACAAAATGTTTCATTCGGATATTTAATTAGAAGTATTTTTTGACATGTAAATATGGTAGATTTTTGGAGAAGAATGAAGGATTACCCATTATCTGGTGTTGTGTTATGAATTTTGTAAATGTCATGCACGTGAATTGTTTAGTTTATATCTTAAATTGAACTACTCAGCCATTCATCAATTAAATGAAAGTTAATCTCAGACTCGGTTGAAAGATCATCAATTTAGGGAAACGTCATACGCTTGGTAATTTCCTCTAGTTTTTTTTTTTTTTTTTTTTTTTTTTATTTAAAATGAACGACAAAATATGTACATAATATTTACAGTGTACAATACATAATCAATTAGATGAGCACTTAACTATTTTTCGACATGTTTAAAAATCAATCAGAATTAAAAATACTGTCAGCTAAAAAATATATGCTGGTCTTATTCTGTTTACCACTGGCTATACAACTTTTAAACTGGATAATCTTCATAGATGTAGTCTTGGATAATCCAGGGTTACCAAATAATATTTCATTACATGTAATACCTGGGAAATGCTTATCCCATAAATATTTAACTTTTCTGCATTCATAGAAATAATGCACCAGGTTGTCCTGAACTAAACAATCTTGACACAGTTCATTTTGTACTTCATCAATTTGATATTTATACATTAATTTTCTGGTAGGATATATTCTATGCATAATTTTCAAGTTGCATCAAATCTAAATCAAGTACTTCATGATCATCTAGTAAGTGGGTCATTGATTCGAACACTTTGGACAATTTTTCTTTTGCTATTTCCTTCGTGTAGATCTATTTTGGATGCACCCCGTTCACATACCGCAATAAGATGCAAGAGAAAGTCACTTCAACTTGCATGTGGATAAGTAAGATAACTCCACAACGCAAACATATTGTGGGAAATCAATATCTGGTAGTTTTCTCGTGTTTTATGAGCTCTGTGATTTGATGTATCACCTCTCTGAAGCATTACCCACTTCGTGGCCTCTCTAGCCTCTTACAATACAAGATTCATGGTGCCATTCGACTAGTGTCGTCAGTATGTGGGAGCTATGGGTATCAATTTGAAGTAAGTATTCACTGCAAGTTTGAAAAACGTTTTTGAGGAAAACTACGAGTTCTCTTTACGAATCAAGTCTTACTCGGTTGCATTCTGGTGGAATATCACTCATGGATAAAGTCCAATGATTTTCCTGAGGATCGGATCCTCGCACTGCGGAACATCGTAACGTATTGGAGGTGGGGGTCTTGGCACAATGGCGCATCTTCCATGGTCACTGCTGACACCTCTATGCAGAAGCATAGGTCGCCGGCAGCATAATGGCAGCCTTGCCTCTACACATATTCTGGGTCCATGTTTTTCGACTGACCATATTTTCCTCCCAGTGTAACGTGATTTCCCGTATTGCACACACAAATAATGTAACAAGATCTCGTCCTCCTACGGTATTACCATAAACTATCTTGTAAGAAGAATGAGGAATTTTTCCCGTTTTGCCTGAATTTCCAGGTGACGGCAATAATCGATCCCTCATATTTTGTAATCTTTCTATCGTTTTTATTTATTTACCGTAATTAATCCAAATTCAGGTTATACAGTGTAATCCAGTTGCGATATCTGATTCAATCGATAAATAGAAAAAAATCAAATCCTAAGAAAAAAAAACACATTTATATTTCATTTTTGTACTTAAGTAGTTTGTAGTTAGTTGTATGCTTTGTATATGACTCCTGATGGGGATTGAAATACAATAAAGCTGATAAATTTGAAAAAAAAATTGTCGAAATATAATCCACAAAAATAGCTTTCACAGATTCAGATCGCCAAATATACAAAAATATTGGACGGACGGACGGACCCTACCGAACTTCGTTCCCTGGGTTAATGACAATTATATAAAGATAGGAGATGTTGGCCGATTTCCGATATTAACCCGAACGCATATAACTGAAACGCCCGTCGTTCGTACTTACAATATTTCTACTGTTCGTTATTTTATTGCAGCATAAACAAACATGGAGGAGTGGGACATTGATGTACGAACCTTTAATTTGCTGTATTATCACACTAGATTGTCAAACTTAACATGCATATATACAACGGACTACACAACTGTAAGTATATTATCATATTCGATGTTAAAAAGTAGACTTTGACTGGTCTTCATGTTCAAATATCACATGGAAAATTCCATAGAATTTTGAAATATTTTCGCCTCATCTCGATTAAAGTTCATTGCTAGGGGTGTACTCGATGAATCACTCCATTGGAGTAGAAACTAAAAGAAATATATATATACGTTGGGCTCCATTATAACTTAGTTTGCTTAATCATTACTATGCTAATGGGAGCAACTTACTCGAGTCTCTAGCTTACAGCTAGACGAAACTTCATTGATTTCGTATGTAATGTGCTACACGCACCTACACGCACCTAGAACTCATTTTTAATAAATTTTATAAATATTTTTAAGAATATTAATCATATTTAGGATGAAGCGTTGTTTGTCTGGATTTAGATATTTCAAAATTTCATTTCGGAGTTTTGACACATGGTGAAATTTTCTCGCTGTAGCTAAAAATGGCTTCCGGTTCTGGACGTGAATAACATTTGAAATTATTCTCGCTTAAAGAAATCAAATACAACAATAGATTCAGACAGGGATGTGAGCTGATGTTCTTCAAATCTATACATAAAGGTATATTTCATATTATTATGCCATATTTACTGTGCGTGTGACACAATGATTTACAATATTTATAATACTAAGGCAGCTCAATCTTCCTCCTCAAAGCCGGAATGTAGAGAAGGCTTTGGACCGAAGTAAGGAGCAACATAGACTATATCTTACTCCCGTCGAGAGCTACTTAGATTTTGAAAGTATAGCTCTCTATCACTAGAATCAACAGCTTAAGGGAATTCAGCTGACTCATGTTGCACATTAGATACCTGAAAATGTATCCTACATCGCCATCTTTCATTCAGCTCAACTATAGAACGTCTCACTGCCCTATGTATCGATCAGGACTTCATTTTATTGGTCGTGTCAAAAGTTTTGGCCAGGTATATTCAATATGGCGGCTTGACGTTTCCCAAGTTGCGCATGCGTCGATAGTATATCCGTTTAACCGCCATATTGGAAATGGGTATCGACAAAAAACGATTAGAACTCCTGATCGCCATAGAAGCACATCCGCGATCCTACATGCACGGGGAAAGTAGACACATATGAGCCCATATGTAGGCTACAGTTTGAGACAAACAGCAAGCCGCTGACTGGCGCTGATCAAATTTAGATGTCACAATATTTCAGCTGGGAGATCCTCACGATGGAGAGCTATACTTTCAAAATCTAACATGGTAGCTCTCGACGTGAGTAAACTATATCCTATTTAGTCTGAATTATATTCAGACTATAAGCACTGCTACCCACCTAGTTACACAGACGTATCGTCAGTGTATCATGGCGGAACTACTTCCGGGACTAGGTTTCGGTAAGATTTTTTTATTTCTCGATTTACATCTACTTATAAGTCACGTTGTGGATAATAATTTGGCTCGAAGTTAAGGAAGATAGTCTAGTTTGAGAATGTGTGGATGGTTTTAGGTTTTATATGTTAACGAAGACACAATTCACGTATTTAGTCCCTCGCTTTTGTTACACTGACGAACGACCAATATCAGTGTAATATTGGCAATATTAATGCCGATCGTCAGTGTAACAAAAGCGGGGGACTAAATATGTGAAATGCGTCTTCGTTAACATACCAAACCTAAAACCATCGACACATTCTCAAACTAGACTATCTCCCATAACTTCGAGCCAAATTATAATCCACATCGTGTCTTATAAGTAGATGTAAATCGAGAAATAAAAATATCTTACCAAATTCAAATCCCGGAAGTAGTTCAGCCATGATACACTGACGATACGTCTGTGTAACTAGGTGGGTAGCAGTGATAAGGCACCTATGTTAAAGTTTGGTAATATGAAATATTTGTTTACATAGGAAGTGCTATTCAAAATGGCCGATTGGTAAAATTAATTTGCACATTTTTACTTCAACTAGCTTTATTTCCACTTGACAATGTGCTGTGTTACTTTTTATTGCATTTAATTGTACCTTACTATTTAATTGAAATTTTGTAATGTTTATTTTATTGAAGAAATGGTTCCTCTCATTGATAGTTTCATGCAAAAAATTTCACTGCAATTTCCTCAGGAAAGTAGTACATCATAACAGACTGACTTCTAGTCAGTCTGTTGGATACATACTAGGGAGCAACAAGCCTGCACTACTGGTAAAGAGGGGTGATGTCAACGCGGTAGCCTGACAGTCGCCCCAGGGTATTTCAACATTAAGGGACTTTCTAGGGGGGTACAGGGGCCAACCAGGAAGGTTCCTTTAGTTTAAATTTTAAAATGAGTTGTAAACCATAGATCTATTTTTAAATGTTAAGGTTTTAAATTATATTCTATTCAAATTCTATCACTGTTAAATTATATATCTGCTTTATATGGGCTTATTAGCCTTTTGCAGATTATTGACATAGACATAGATAGGGAGTGATTTTGAGTTTCAACGGAATATTGAGTCACAGTTTATACACAATGTGACAATAATTGACTTGTAACTAGACTACATATATTGGCATAAGAGCCAAACAGTACTTTTCCCTTGGCTTATGCCATATTTCTTCTTCTTCTTGATCCTTTTAAGTGTCCGTGTGACACTATTGGCACTATAATGCTGCCTTTGAACACTGGTTACTCAGTAATTCACTTTGGTTCTATATCTCACTTGTACTTCAGTTATACTTTACTAAGCTGGAGAGAGAGCGCTGAGAACATGTTATTTCAATATTATGACCTGAAGTGGTACTTAAATCCAGTATTAAGTTGTAGAAGAGTCACTATCTCATGAGTTTAGTATAGAGTCACTGTCTCTTTCTTATTTTGTTTGCTTAAAATCTTCTGGTGTTTTGCAGATAGCGATGCAGCACTTCTGTATTGTTCTGGTGATGGGCCTGTTGATGTTTGTGTTTAGGCCTAGTATGAGTTGTAAGTCTATAATTTGCGGGTGTTGTTCTCCTAGTAGGATAGTGTCGATGCGAGCAAGTAGTTCCTCCCTTTGGTCCTGGAATAAGGAGCAGTCAAATATAAAATGGTGTATTGACTCAGGGACCATACATTGAGTACAATTAGGGGACTTAATCTCAGGGTTTAGCTTTGAGAGATGTTTATTAAGTTGTATGTGCCCAGACATAAGTTGGTTTGTTAATACTCTATTGTACCTATTTCCTACCTGAACGCTTAGGCTTTTGGTTTTGATCTTAGGAACCAGGTTTTGAATAAAGCTCACTTTACTAGAGTTCTCAAATCTGGACTGCCATTAGTGAGTGCAGCCATTTTTAATCTTATTATAAGCTGTAGCCTTTGTGATGTTGGTCTCCGTGATCTGTTTGGCATTTTCAGCTGCCTTCTTGGCCATCTTATCTGCAAGTTCGTTGCCTTCTGTGCCCTGGTGTCCAGGTACCCAGTAGACTTGGACGGTTTTATGTTGCTGAATAAGGGTTTTACAGGCTTTGCGAATTTCTAGTATATCAGTTATAATTCCTTTTAAGTTAGTGGTTAAGAAGGCTGATATTATTGCCGGTTGACAATCTGATAGTAGTGTAATATCAGGGATTGTGGTGGCTGAGGTGAGGAGTGCCAATTTTAATGCATGAATTTCGTCAATATAGTTGTTGCCAATCTTAAAGGTTGGTGATTTGATGCATATTGGGAAGGAAGACAGACCTTGTTGGTAGATGATTGCTGCTGCCCCTGTTGGCCCTGGGTTCCCCAGTGATGAACCATCTGTGAAAACTATAGTGTCTTTATCTGGTTTTGGGGAAAGTATGTTGGCTATATTGTCACTCTGTGTTTGTTTAGAGTTTTTGAAGTCCTCCACATGGACTTTGACAGGTGGTAGTTTAAAAGTTTCAATGTTTTCTTTGTGGTAGATGTGTTTGTAATAACTCTCCTGAGAGGTTGGGCAGTTATACAGTCGTAATCTTGCTGCTAGGATGTTAAAGCAGGAGGTTTTACATTCTAGCTTGGATGACTGGGCCCATTGTTCATATTCGTCAGTGATTGGGTCTGATCTGTGATGGGTAAGAATTCTTACAGCTTCTTGAGCTTGGCGTGACCTTAGGATTATGTCGAGGGGGGAACTCTAACTAAAATTTCTAAAGTGTCAGTGCTTGTAGATGGTATGCAGTCAGTGGCTTTTAAGTAGTGCTGATCTTTGTATAGGTGAGAATGCTGATATGGCTTTATCTGTTACTGATGCGACAGCGCTGATGCCTGATTCAAAGTGAGGCATTACTAGTGCTCTATAGAGCATTGTAAAGACTTCTTGGCGCATCCTCCATTGCTAGATGTGAAGTTTGAGATACCACTAGGCGCTCCGTAGGCCACTTTTGTTTTCAATTCTATATGTTGGTTAACGGTTAATTCAGTGTCGATAGTGCATCCGAGTATTTTCTTACGGGTCACTATGTCCAACTTTTTTCCGCCGATGTGGATGTTAACTACCGGGGAGGGTCTGTTTGGTGGGGTGAAGATTAGGACTTCAGTTTTTTCAGGGGCAATTTCCATGTTCCATTTTCCACACCAAGAAACAGCAATTTGGTTTAGGTCTTCGTTGATTTGTGATGATAACTTATCAATGTCTTTACTATAGATCCCGGCCAGATTATTTTGTACAGTCTGTTACTCTGCTTCAAAGGCAAGCAGTTGAACCTGAAAAATAAGAAATCTATAGACCATTGTGCCATAATATATAGAAAAATATATTCATATTACTCATGAATGACATTTGTATATTTCAGATTATTTAGTGTTTAGTGCAATAAGCCTGTGCCCTCTTGTAATTTGAGGTCTGTCCGCCATGTTATTTTTTTGAGAATTAACATGGTAGAGAAGGATCAAAATATAAGAGGTTACAGACTTTATGAGCCAATTTACAAGCAACCCAACATATACAAATGTCATTCATGTGCAATATGAATATATTTTTCTATATATTATTGCAGAATATTATTTAGATTCCTTATATTTCAGGTTTAACTGCTTGCCTTTGAAGCAGTGTAACAGACTGTAGTAGAATCAGTAGCTCAATTAATATTCCTCCAGATGAAACACTAAAAAATTTCGAAATATTATAATGACGATTTTGCAGCCATTTCCGAAAAATATGAGACAAATCATACTTCATTCGAAGCGTCTTGTTATTCTTTAACTTTTTAATCACTAATGAACATTATTCAACCAATACTGCGTTGATAAGAGGCCAAAACAATATTAAAAGTCAAATAACTGCATCCATAGGTTATACTCGAACCAAACAAGTAGAAATAGAAAGATGAAGATCTCAGCTATAAAATAAGTGCAAAATCTGTCATGGAGAAGTATTTTGTATAAGGAACGTTTTGACTGGTGGTCACTTTTTTTGGGAATTTTCCAATTTACTCATCTTCTGAATTATTCTTTGAGCCTATGATCCTACTACCAAAAAATCTGGCCAACATCTGTGGCTTATGCAACAGCATTCCAAAATAAACAAAATAATCATAGCCGTAGGCACTGGGGGTTCGGTGGGTCTGGACGAACCCCCCGGTCAGGATTTCCCCAAAAACTTTTTCTTGGAAAAATTCATAGAAATAACCAGAAACATGAATTTTCTGTGTTATTTCACCGTAAATAAATTCACTCGGGGCAATGGTTTTAGAAATCGATCAATTTTTTGAAAGGATTTTGGAGCCAGTTCTGGTCCAATACGTAGTTACTGAAAACGACGCAGACATCCTTTACTCTGAAAGATCGTTTTCCTATAATAATGTTTTACAACATTTTCACGAAGACTTTAAAAACTGCAATACTGATTAAAACTATTCAAAAATAAAATTGGGAATTCCTCGGGGCTGGCAACTCCCCGAGAGCAAATTAATTGCATTAATAAAAATGATCTGAAATTAGTTATTACGTAAACGGCATCTGTCATGTATATCCTATATAAACATATCAAAACGTTTTGATTATTTCATGCAATGGATCTACTCCGCGGATTTACTAGCTCTGCGGTCTTCCCCGAGATTTTTTTAAACAAGATATTAACAATACGCACAAAGAAAGACAGAAATCAGAAATAAGACTATCCAAAATGTTTTAAAAAGCCCTCGTGTAAACATTGTACAGTACGCTACAGATTGTTATCTCGGAAAAGAACAAAACCAGAGATAACAGCATTGATTTCATTCAATGCACCATAAAGCCATATGTCTCCTCTTTACAATGATATATCATTCATTGATATTTGGTCAGGGTTGGGCGAGTAATCATTCCATTTGCAAAGTGGGCCAAAATTAGCTTATGACCAAGTTATAAACATCGCAAAGGTCAGTGTATGGAGCCCGATGCAATATTGAAAGAAAACATAAAACCAATGCTGACTGCATCCTTTTCATTCAATGTACCAAAAAGCCAAATTACTCCTCTTTGCAATGGAATATCACTCATTCACAGGGAGTCATGGCTGGCCCAATAATCATTAATTTTCCAAAGTGGGGCAAAATTCAGCTCAAACTCAAAATTCAAACAATGCAAAAGTCAGTACAAGGGACATATTGGAAGAAGGTGTGGCATAGACAGTAAAGTGTTCATACTCATACTCTTGCAAGAATACATCCTATACCCCTCCCAATTACTCAGATGCGAGTAGGTAGTTACCAGTTTCGCCACCAGGTGACTGATTCGGGGGAATTAACATGGCAGGGTATTACAAAATTCCCTTAAACTTGAATATGCATCAGTTTTAGTGGTTCACTTTTCATATTACCCTTATGTATCTGATAGTTATACAAATTAAAATATGTCCAGTAAAAGAAAATATTATCTGCCCAACACAAGAAAAGATATTTCACTTTTTGTGGTTTTACAACATGGGGTCTATGGGGAATCTCCCCGACCTAGAAGTCACATTTTCAAAGAAAATTAAATTTTCAAAGTTGATAAACTCTTTTCAAAACCACATTTCTAAATGTAATTTTACATGTAGATTCCAAATATGACATCAGTTTGATTTTTTAATCGATTGTTTGAGTTTTTAATGAAGTAAATCAAGATTATTTCTACTTGCATCTTGGATATTGCCACCACTTCCTTGCACATAAAGATGCGCTCATCTGTCCACGTCATGGATGGTTCAGCCCTGAGTCATCTGTGGGTTAAAGCAGAGAAAAGCAGCCCATTTGCAATTCTTTCTCGAGGTTTTGCAATATCTGATTTTGACCCACTGTGCCAATGGAAGGATTTCGCGCCCAAACATTATCACATGTGAATGAGTGACATATCATTGCAAAGAGGAGAGACGTGGCTTTATGGTCAATTGAATGAAATTGATGTAGTCATCACTAGTTTTGTGATTTTACGAGATAACTACTTGTTGCGTTTTTTCATACGCCCTGTATAAAGTTAGAAAAATGATCGATCTTTTTGGAATGTGCAGCATTTTCAATAACCTTGTATTTAATCCGAACTGGCTTCTAACAAAATTCCTGCAAAATATTGATTCCTTTAGCCATTGCACAGAGTGATTTATTTTGTCCTAAATGAAGCAGCTTTGTAGTAAATAAATTGTACAAAAAAATTAATATTTTTAGTAAAAATCATGCTCAAGGGTCTTCCCAAATTTTGACGATCCCACCATGTGTTAACTCAACTTTGGACTATGTGTTAACGCTATTTATGTTTGAATTTTTATTTATATAACCTGCAATAAAATAGGTCGAAAATTGATGGCTTTGATGAATATCTGAAAATAGTTCCCTGTAATCTTTTGCAAAATGGTGGATTCGGGTAAATTAGATTTCAGGATATCAGAAGATTCACCAAAATAATTTAAATTTTATCTATAAAATTAAATTGTCTAATTTTTCGCACGCTAAATGTTTAGTTTACTTTGCGAAAATTAAAGTTACAGAGCTTCAAATAAAAGTCATTTTTGAAAATGTTTGCCTGTTGTGTTATTTCATTGGGTGAGGTCTCTTGAAAATATTTGACCTTTAGGAGACTTGAAACTTTGTTGAAAGAAAGATATCATATTTTGTTAAATGATGTTTAAATTCAAAGTTCAAATTTAGTTGTCCACTTGTATTTTTGCGAGAAAATATGAGGTATTGGTAATGATACCAATTTACAAAATGTATAATTTGCAACCCTAAAATAGTTTTTTTTCTTTATAGATTATGTAAATGACAATTGTATGGGGAAGTTAGGGCTGCCAAACTTTTGGAGGGAGTGTAAATTGTATGCACTAGGGGTCCCGCGATTCATCGATATATCGATGCATCGGCTCGTTTGGTGACGATACGAGCGTATCGATACGAAGACTCAAATATCGATACACCAAAAATATTATTAACATACCTGAAATCCATCATATTTTGCCGAAATCAACTGAATATTTGACTTTTTGAGAAATTGTTTTTATATCTTTTGTTTGGTTTCTCACTGGACATGACACGCCCAAAATGTTGTATAAATGCGAACAAAATGCTTAGCGGATTGACAGTCAAAATGCAAACAAATAACTCGTGTCTTCTTTGTCTTCGTATATCAACGTACTTTGTTTTATAATTCTATATACTTTTTGACAATTTAGTATGAATAAATATAATCTTTAAACTTTTTATTGGATAGAACGCGTTAAATAATTGCCTACTAATATTGATAACTCCGAACAATAAAAAACCGAACAATATTTACGTTCGGAGTATTAATGTTGACCGGAGTTTAGAAATTGAAACTTTTTGAAAGTTTTGAACACAATTGATAGAATTATGGCCGTGTAAGCATCAAACATGGGTAGTTGTGTTATCCTTATATCCCCCAATAGAACATCTACTGTAGTACTTTGGAACATATTCCTCAGTAAAGGGAAAGCACAGTCGGACTTCAAAAAAATTGCAAAATATGCATAACTGACAACTATACAGCAGGTAGGCTTGATACTTGACTATAGTTTTTATGCTGCATCTTATTCAAATGTCACAGAAAGAGATAGACTTCCAACTAGACCTCAGTTATGTCAGTGTTGCACCCCCCCCCCCCCCCCCCCCCCCCCCCCCCCGGCCACTCAACTACACTACTATGTATCGTATCGTTGCTCGTATCGTGACCTGAGTATCGAGATACGTATCGTATTGTTTCATAATATATCGTGGGACCCCTAGTATGCACTATGTAAAGATACAAAAATCCTTTTATATGTGCGACCCTAACGAGGTGGGGGGATTTGTGAATAACATACAAATAGAACCCCTGGTCACCAAATCCTGGCTACGCCACTGATAATTGTCTTTGATGTTTGGATTTTTGGAAGCCCAAGGGGGTAACAAGTAATTGTCTCAGTAAATGCAAGCATATAATCTAATCATAGAAGAAGTTATTTGTATGATCAGGAACTTTGCTGGACAATCATATTGATCTGAGGTCAAGCCAGTGCAGGACATTCTACGGGTTGATCACATCTTTAAAGAGTATGGTATTTTAACCAAACCCGTCTGGCCCAGTTATCTACTCCCGATGTTATAGATCTGGGCCAGACGAGGTCTAATGCAAAAAAGGGTGGATTTACTCCGGAAAAAACATGTCGCTGAATCATCACTTATTATTCATTCCCCATTAGCCATCCAACCCAAAAATCGGGCTCCATGTAAACCCAAGTATTTATTTGAAATAGATAACTTACACATTAATGTGGTGTTTTGTTTCTTATATTGATGTTGAAATGGGCATATTTCGTCAATATTTCCGTCAGTTCTCCGCACTGAATAAAGTCACGTGATGTGACATAACACAAGTGTGACGCCATAATTTTTTGACTTTCATGGAACGAAAATACATTTCCCGGGAATCAATACATTCCAAATATTACGATTTCTTCAGCAGATTTGTTATCAAAATGTAGATTACTTTATAAAACAGACGTATCTGTGTTGTATTTAGACTTGAAAGAAATATGGTGGACATTAAATACGATTTTTCAATTCATTGAACTGACTGAATGTAGTACTGAACGAAATATGCAGCTGAAACTTCTCGATATTCTACGAGAGCACGAACAGATTGCAGAAGAATTTTTCTTTTTGCTGCGTTTAATCGTTTCATTGTTCTTATTTATTAGCCGTCATCCAGCGATGAAAACCTAATATAAATACAAAGTTTGATACAAGGAACAATTACGTAAGTGTTTTTTATGATATTTTATTCATTTATCAGCATGTATTAAACCAGTGTGTTTTTTCCGGAGTAAATCCACCCTTTTTTCCATTGGACCTTTGGCCAAGTCTACGACGTCAGGAGTAGATTACTGGGCCAAACTGCTTTGGTTAATGGTATTTAAGTTCCCATTATTCATACATGAGCATTGCCTTGGGATTTCAAAAATGCTTCATGTATGTACTTTCCAAGAAAAAAATTAATTTTGTCATAAAAAGGTGAAAAAACGATAGAGTTATATGAGAAACACTTTCTTGTATTTGTACCTGTGTAATACCATTCATTCTTGACCCGCTTTGGTCTTGATAAAGAAGAATTATCAAAGCTCATCAAGAATGGATGATCTTGCACAGGTACGAATACAAGAACCTCTATATCTGCATGTGTGTTAATTATATGAATCTAAATGGATTTCATTATTATGGAAGTAATAAAAGTGTGAATTCTCCCATAAATTATATTTTTATTGGAATGTGTTCCTGAATACCTACAATACAACCCTTTAGGAGAAAATTTTGAGTCCTCTTCTTCTTATTGACACATTTTTGTTTACTTTTAAATTTAAATTTATTCAAGATAATAGTGAAGACATATATACATTTTCTTTTACTCTTTGAAAATATGATCAAAAAAGGGAAGCATGTTAATGCTTATTATATTTTGAAGCTCTCATGTTTATAACACAGTGTAGCATATCCTTCTCTTGTAAACCCATGAGTTGAATAAATGAATTCATTCATCACTTATGTCTGATTGTAGACTGAGCATTGAAACTTCCATGTTTTGATTTCTGGTTAGATTATTGATTGGAATTTTTAAGGAGGGTCCCATAATAAAAACATTGACTGAAACATGGGTAAAAATTCCATCTTGAATTAATATCTTTTTGACAAAGTACTATGGATCACAAAAGTTCAATTATGTTTTAATGAATTATTGATTGTATTTCCAGGTCAGTAGAACATACTGCACTAACTCTGCTTGGAATTAATTGAGACCTTTGACAACTTTAAGAATAATAAGTTGATATGTGTTGTAATGTCAAATAGCATGATATAACTAATAATTGGATTTGCAAATTCATACTGCATAACATAGAACAGTTAACAAATTTGTGAATTTGAAAGTATTTGTGAGTCACATTTTTTTGGACATTGAGGAAGTGCAAGATTGTAACCTCACAACAATTAATTTATTGCGACACAAATTCATGTCACCCTACATATTTCCAAGCTACATATTTGCGTAATTAGAATGAGCCTGAGAAATGAGACAGGACTTTTCATAGGAATGTATATCAGTATTTATAGTCAGCAATACTCATGGGATTAGCTGAGAGTAAACATGAGAAGGCTGTTTCTAAAGAACCATCCTTACTCAGAAAATGTAAGTACTGTCGATTTGTTTCTTTATAAAGGATATAAGTGCAGCATATAAGCTTAAAGGTGTTCAAATATTTTTAATTACATGTCTATATGTGATTCATTTAATTCTGAGATATACAATTTATCACTTAGTGTATTCTGGGACCATCAACACATGGAATTTGGAGAGACATGTGAGACTATTGCCCCATTCGTATATATAAAGCCCAATTATACTATTATTATATTCCAGTGTCTTATCTAAATGTGGCTAGCCTGAGGTTTGCGTATAGGAAGATAAAGCAAGGACACTTCTCAACTTCCAATTACTTGGACAAGGCAACATTGTAAGTTTAAGCAAAATTGTATTGAAATCTATTAGATTAATTCAGTTGTTTGAGCCTGTTGTTTCAAAAGATACATCATATTGCATGTTCTTTAATATGTACATGTAGTTGCATGAATCAATATATCCAATGTGTCTGTTTGCAGCCTTCAGCTATTGAACTACCCCAGTGATGTTAGTAAGACTGTCTTAGACATCATATTGCATGTTCTTTAATATGTAGTTGCATGAATCAATATATCCAATGTGTCTGTTTGCAGCCTTCAGCTATTGAACTACCCCAGTGATGTTAGTAAGACTGTCTTAGACATCATATTGCATGTTCTTTAATATGTAGTTGTATGAATCAATATATCCAATGTGTCTGTTTGCAGCCTTCAGCTATTGAACTACCCCGGTGATGTTAGTAAGACTGTCTTAGACATCATATTGC
>CAIIXF020000233.1:0-25000 GCA_903813345.2 Owenia fusiformis | reverse complement strand
CCCTAAAGAATTAAACAGACATATACAATTAACTATAAATATAAAACAGTATATTGTGGCGTTTATAAGCCCAAATAAAGATGTACATTAAATTTCAAGTATGAATGTTAAAATGCTACTATGTTAATATCTCTCTCAAAACTCAACTCAAAAGTCCATATAAGCTAATATTTATCACTAATAAAACAATATCCAGAGTCCATATAAGCTAATATTTATCACTAATAACACAATATACAGAGTCCATATAAACTAAAGTTGATGATCACTATAAACACTGTTGTATCTCCAATATTAAAAGTCCATATGTGTTGTAACCCTTGTAAGTCTTGTATTGTACTTGTAACTTGAACCTGAAATAGTAATCTCCTGGATCCTCTTCAATGTAGTGTAGTATGATTCAAGTTTGATGATATGAAATCATCTAAGTCAACCAGCGGCTCTGCAAATGTCTATCTCCTGGATCCTGTCAACTATTGCTCAGTAAACGGCTATCTCCTGGATCCTCTTCTCTGTATTGTAGTATAATTCAGCGTTGATAATGTGAAATCATCAAGTCAAACTATCGGCTCAGTAAATGGCTATCTCCTGGATCCTCCTCAATGTGTTGTAGTATAATTCAACTTTGATTATGTGAAATAATCTAAGTCAAACTATCAAGTCTGTAAACGACTATCTCTTGAATCCTCCTCAATGTGTTGTATTATAATTCAACTTTGATAATGTGAAATCATCAAGTCAAACTATCGGCTCAGTAAATGGCTATCTCCTGGATCCTCCTCAATGTGTTGTAGTATAATTCAACTTTGATTATGTGAAATAATCTAAGTCAAACTATCAGTTGAGTAAACTCCTAAGTCCTGGATCCTCCTCTCTGTGTTGTATAAGTCAAACTATCACAATCTTCAAACTACCAAGTCCAAGGACGTCTAATACACGGCATCAACTGCTAAGTCCATGTAGCCTGCTTTCTTCACAAATAATAAGGCTACCTACAAATATAGCATGCACACAACGACATATGCAAAAATATAACAGGTGAAAATATTTGCTCTTTTAAATTGCCTAAGTTAATTTAATGTTAAGTGATACTGATATTAAAATATTCTAAGTTCAATATTTCGCTTTCCAAAAACAACAAAGTCCCAAAATAATGTTTCACCAAATATTGACTAAGTTAATTTCATACTAAGTTATACTGATGTTAAAATATTCTAAGTTAAATATTTCTTTCTCCAAAAATAACAAAGTCCAAAATAATGTTTCACCAAATACTGACTAAGTCCAATAATGTTGTAAATCGTCTAAGTTCCTTGATGATCAAAATAGCTTGTTTCTCAAACACAAGTTATGTCAGCATTTCCTCTCAGTCTATGAAGGCTGGACAATACGTCTAATGCTTTGCGCTGGGGATAGCTTCACCCTGTTGAAGTTTTGTCCAGTCTTGTAGATCTCCCTTACTTCCAGTGCGGTAAATAAACTAAGTTTCACACACTTAGTTGCATCAAAGTTTCCCAAAATCCAAGTTCCAAAAATAAACTAAGTTTCGCACACTTAGTTTCCTCAATCTGCCCTTGTATACTGCAAACGTATAGCTTGGCTCATCAGATGTATTCTACTAAGGTACAGCTTCTATCTTCATGTGTATACTGCAAACGTATAGCTTCAACTCCACAAAATCGACTAAGTTCTATAAAACTTAGAAGATTTTAGCTGTTTCCCGAAATTCCGCTCTGGAGGTCCTTCCTCGACAACATCTGGCATCGCACTAACGAGCCTTCAACAGCGAGATACTTATATAGGCCCGATGACGTCATTGATTTTCGGACAAGATTTCAACTGTGAATTACAACTTAATTACGCCATATTTCGCTTCAATATTGAACATACAGCAAGATTATAATATTGACTCAAGAAATATAACAGTAATTAATCACTATCTAGTCTAATTTCACTTCGATTCAATCGAATCAAAAGCAGGAAGTAAAATAATAAAGGTGTCATGTTAGACTACCGATCAACTACAAATTAGACTGCCAGATAAGACTGCCCGATCAACATAAACAAAATCGTGATCAAATAAATAAAACATGTGAACTATTTCACCTCTGTAAGTACAACCTAAGTGCTGCAAATGATACTACATTTATAAATCTTAATAATCTCAATGGGAAATTACTTTCCAAGTGTAATAATTACCTAATGTACAAAAATACAGCACTTTATCAAAAATCAAAAATTTTACATTTTAAAATTCCGTTACACTCCCCCCTACCAAGATATTGGTACGTCCTCGTACCAAACTAAGACATCAATGTTATTTCTAACTAACTACAAACTTACAAAATATCTAACTTGCCAAAAATGTTTAACATGTCAAATATGTTTAACCTATCAATCATGTTTAACCCCGGGGTTAACTAACTATCAATACAATGTTCAAGTTTCTAACTACTTGAATATCTAACTATCTAAAGTTATCTAGATATCTAACAAGTTAACACCTAACTATGTTTCACTTCACATATTTAAAATTATACTTATGTGAATTTACTCTCTCTTGTAGCGCTTCCTGGATGATTGAGACCTGGACTTCCATCTACTGTCACGAGATCTGGATCTCCAATCACGATCCCTGCTAAGCCTTCTGTGACGTGGAAAACTGTCCAAAAGGTCTGCTTCACGAGTACGGTTTGACCTGTTAAGCTCATTTGTTGCTCTGTGTCTCAATCGGGAAGGTCTAGAAGCACAATAAACTGATCTATCTCTATCATCTCGGTATTCTGGTGCCCGGGTTTGGTTAAGTTGGTAACGGTATTTATCTGGTCTCCAATCATGTCTGTACTCAGCTGACTTTGAATACGGCCTCGATTGGTGACTATCTCTGCTTGTTCCAGGCTGGTTGTACATATCATTATGTTCAGAAACCCCAGCCACAAAATCATCCAAGTGTCTGGGACGTTTGCGTTCCCTCCTGGAAGGTTTGTCATCCACTTCCCTCTTGGGTGATGACTTTACAGTTTTCTTGGAGTCTGGAGTTTCATCTGGTAGAATAGGTTGAGAGTCTCTTTCAGACTCAACTTCAGGTTTTTCTTCCTGATCCTTCCATTTCACAGTCTTAGAGATATGATTCGTAGAACAGGGAACCTTGTCAGTAATTAACTCCTGCACGGGGTCATCTGTAAGAGGTTCCATAATTATCTCTGGCTGTGATTTTGGTATACGCCAATCATCCGGCAACTCAGCTTCATATGGCTTGAGCATATTGAAGTGAATAACTCTTGGTTTCTTGCCTTTGATCTGTATTCGATAGGTGACATCAGAGATCTTCTTGATGATTTTGAAAGGACCCTTCCATTTACTTTCCAATTTTGGCGACACTCCTTTCCTTTTGGTATTGTCCAAATACCAGACAGCATCTCCTTCACTGTAAGAATGTCCAGCCATCTTCCTATCATAAGCGACCTTCTGTCTTTCCGCACTGAGTTTAAGTTTCTCTCGTGCACGATCATGGGCTTCACTAAGTTTCTCTCTTAAATCAGTGACATAGTCATTTTCCTCAGTATCCATCGGTGGGACTTCAATTAATGTCTCCAGAGGAAGTTTCAGCTCTCTACCAAGCATCAACATGGCTGGTGTCTCGCCTGTGGATTCATTTACGGCCGTTCTGTAGGCCAATAGTGCAAATGGAATTTGCAAATCCCAGTCTGTCTGGTGGGGTTCTGGCTGAAGGAGCTTAGCCAAAGAATCTAACAACGTCCGGTTGTAGCGCTCTATCATCCCATCCGACTGAGGATGGAATGGTGTTGTCCTCGTCTTTTCTATACCCAGCAAGTTGCACATCTCTTGAAAGACTTTCGCCTCAAAGTTTCGTCCCTGATCGGAATGTAGGGTCGCAGGCATTCCGAGTCGACATACAACTTCAGCCACTATCTTGTCAGCAACGGTACGGGCCTCTTGATTGGGTAAAGCAAAAGCCTCCATCCACTTGGAGAAATAGTCCCCACATACAAGTATAACTTTGTTTCCCCGAGGAGTTTCCGGAAAAGGCCCAAGGATATCTATGGCTATCCTTTCCATGGGATTACCAACTCCATGTGTCTTCATAGGGGCACGGTATGGTTTCATGGGCTTCTTCCTTGCACCACAAATCTTGCAAGTTCGCACAACAGCTCGTACATCAGTACGTTGTTCATGCCAATAAAAGCGCGGACGGCTCCTCATAAATGTCTTCTTAATGCCAAAGTGTCCAGCAACTTTGTTACTGTGGCTCATCTCTAACACTATTGGCCTAAGAACTGCTGGTGCCAATATCTGAAGTGATGCAGTATTTCCTTCATCATCTTCCCAACTTCTGCATAAAACTCCCTTATTTAGCACAATGCGATCCCACTGGTTCCAATAGTGCTTGATAGCCGCACTGTTATAGCTTATTTCATCCCAAGATGGTCTCGCTTCAGACTTAAGTTTGGCTTTCAGTATTGGCCCAATATCTGCATCATCTGCTTGAGCCTCTGCTATCTTCTCTAAAGTCCACTCTGGATGTATAGCCACTGTTGCTATATCTTCTACACAATACATGGTAGTCTCCTCTGGTATTTCACAGTGGTCACACTGTCGGCAGGGAATCCTGGACATCACATCTGCGTTCTGGTGTTTGTTGCCTGGTCGAAACTCGAGTTCAAAATTGTACTCTTGAATCACCTGCAACCATCTAGCCAGTTGTCCCTCGGGATCCTTAAAGTTGATCAACCATCTCAGCGAACTATGATCCGTTCAGAGTTTAAAGTGGACTCCATATAGGTATTGTCGAAAGTAGCGCACATAGTTCACTGCAGCCAGCAACTCCCTCCTTGTAACACAATAGTTCTTTTCTTGTTTACTGAGTCGCTTACTGGCATAGTATATAAGTCTCTTTCTTCTCCATCTTGAAGTTGAGAAAGAACAGCACCAATAGACTCGTTGCTGGCATCTGTATCAAGAATATAGGGGCAGTCATCTCTGGGATAAGCCAATATAGGAGCTGTGATAAGCTTCTGTTTCAGCATGTCAAATGCTACTTGACAATCTTCATCCCAATAAAATCTTTGGTTTTTCTTCGTCAAAGCATGTAAGGGACCAGCAATTTTTGCAAAGTCTTGCACATGGCGCCTGTAGTATGATGCACCACCCAAAAATTGCCTAACTTCCTTGACGTTCTTTGGTGTTGGGTACTCAGCCATCTGCTGAACTTTCTTTGGATTTGGAGCGATCCCATTCTCCGACACCACATGTCCCAAATAATCAACTTCTCTCTGGAACAAGGAACACTTCCTCGGTTTGAGACGGAGACCTGCAGCTCTGAATCTGTCGAATACTTCTTGTAATCGATCCATACAGCCATCAAACGTTGGGGAAAATGTTATGACGTCATCCAAGTAGACGAGCGATGACTGTGAGCTGAGTCCATGTAACACTTGTTCCATTAATCTTGAAAATGTAGAAGGGGCATTCGCCAACCCAAAAGGCATGACAACCCATTGGTATAAGCCACCTCTTACGACAAATGCAGACTTCTCTTTTGCATTCTCATCTAACTCACATTGCCAGTATCCGCTTGCCATATCCAAGCAAGAGAAGTAAGTTGATCCATTCATCATGTTAAGGGTCTCCTCTATTCGTGGTATAGGGAATGCATCTTTCTTGGTGACAGAGTTGAGGCGCCTATAATCCACGCAAAACCTCCATGAATTATCTTTCTTTTTCACCAAGACAATTGGAGATGCCCATGGACTTTTTGATTTCTCAATAATCTCTCTCTCCAACATATCCTCAATCTGTTTATTCACCTCTTCTTGTTTAACTTTCGGTAAGGGTCGATACATTTGCTTAATAGGGGCAGAATCACCAGTATCAATGTGGTGTTTAACTAGGTGAGTGCGTCCTAAATCAGCATCTCCTGTGGCGAATATGTCAGCATTTCGACACAGCATAACTCTAACCTTTTCCCTTTGATTATCCGTCAGATGTTCACAACTTCTGTCAAATAATTCCTGTAAATGTGCTGGTAGTGTTGGTATGTTCATGTCTGTACCAGTAGATGCTCCTTGTAAGATACATACATCATCTTGAGGCAATTTAGATGCATCTGTCAAATGATACACTCCAGTTTCAATGGTACTGTACTCTCCAATGGTTATTCCAGCAAGTAGATGTTCTTCAAATTCAGTATGGTTCCACACTTCCACAAACAATTGTTGCTGGCCTAATTCTACCAATGTGGACACAACTTCTACATTTGCTACGTCAAAATCAGTAAGAGGCTCTATAATTCCCAACTCACACGAATTGATGCTCTTCTGCATCTCCACTTCTATTAAGCGCATTGTGTAAGGTTCGATAGTAACATCCTCTTTCACTCTGCAATTTGTGACTACTTGACTTCCGCTAGCCTCTCCTATATTTGGTAACTCAGTATCATCTTGGTTATATGTGAGTTGTATTGAACATTGAGCTTGCAACTCTGGAGCAGAACTGCAAGTCGTAAAGCTATCTTCCTCACATTCTGCTGAGTCCCTGTTCAACTCTAACTCTGGGCTACTTGATTTGTTGGAAAACAAATCTTCACTTTGCAAACTTCGTTGATATTGGGATAAATCAGGCTCTACATCTTGGGAATCTGGAGTGTCTTGAATACCCTGCACGTCACTCGACGATGCCTGGGACGTACTTCCCTGACTCACAGAGGGAGTCTCTGGTATCACTACACTCGTCGGTGTAACACAGATCAAACCCGGACAAAATGGTACATCAGGTGCAGGTTCCCATCCATCTTCTTCTCCCGATTTTTCTGGATAATACCCAATGGGACTTGATCTAACTCCAACAGGTGTCGACTGTGACACAGGAGTTCCAAGTTGGAGTTCAGTTAAATCATCATCACTGTTGTCACTTTCATCTGTTGGACATGGTGCTGGAGGCAACTCTGGCTCCTCAGGTTCCTCAAGCTGAATAATCTCTGTCTCTGTATCTGCAGATGTCTTCTCTGAAGAAGTAGAAGTTGGCAGCATCTTATCTTCAATCACATTAGCTGCCATAGCATCAGCAAATTGACCTGCTGGAAATGTCAATTCTTTAGCACCATAATTTATCACAGCACCAGTGATTGTCATGAAATCAGATCCTAAAATTCCATCATGATCAATATCTGCCACTACAATGGATGTTTGTGTTTCCTGACCATCTAATTCAATTATTCCATCAATTATTCCACAGACTGCTATAGGACTGCCACTTGCTTGAATGAATACCCTATCTGAAGGATACAATCTGGGTTTCAGTCTGTCTGGTATCTGCATATAACTTCGCTGGCCAATCATAGTTCGGACGGCTCCAGAATCCACTAAGAACTCTACCTTCGTTCCACACACAGTACCAGTGGCTATAATTTTGCGTATCGTAGTGTCGCTACTATCATTTTTGGATATCTCCAAGTCTCCATGTGTAAGAAATTTGACAGGATTTGTGGATTCTCCTTTAGAATCTTTGATGATGCCTTTCTTGATGTCATTCTGTTTTTTATAACAATCAGACTGATAGTGTCCTAACTTGTCACAGTAATAACATTTTATATTTCTGGCAACAGGCTTCTTCTCTCTAGGCTCATGAATCTCTTTCAACTCATTTATTACTTTCATCAGATTAGCTGTAGACTCCTTGTGCATTTCTTGCATCATTTTGTTTTGGGTTTCCACTATCTTTGTTGAGTCTCTGTGCATTTCCTGTAATGCCTTCACTAGTTTCATAATTTCATTTTCGGCCTGTTTCTCTTCAGCAACATTAATTCTCTCATCTCTATGTCTTGGTTTTAAACCTTTGCGCATCCTTTCTGACTCAAGATAAGATTCCTCTCGTATGGCAATTTCAATGGCTTTGTCTAAAGTGCAACAATCACTGCTATTATTATGAATGGCACGCCTAATCTCATCATCAGGGATAGCCTGAGCAAATCGTTCCCTTGCCAATCGATCTTGAGCAGCCCGAGGTAACTCAGGATATGCTAATGATGTCAGCCATCTGACATCTTGACCCAGAGTCTGTAGTGTTTCCTTTGGTTTACGTGTTCGGCTCACCCACTCTGCTTGGTACACATCTGCTTTTCCTCCTGGGCCAAACCTCTTGTCTAAAGCAGACACCAATTCATCATACGTATAGCCAGGGTCCATCTCATAGATGAGCTGTTGTGCTTGACCCCTGAGGCTAGTTGCAAGAAACTGTTTCTTCTCTTCATCGCTCCATGAATTTGCACTTACACACATGGCAAAATAGGCTTTGTAGTCAATCCATGGTGTAGTTCCGTTGTATGTGTCTGGCTTGATCTTTGTCTTGCTCTGCGATGATCTATTATTACTTGATGATGAATCACTAAGTACCTTCTCAGCTAATCGAACAACCATAGCAGCCATCTTATCTGATGCTGTCTCTGATGGCTCCGGTTTTGTAAGAGGTGGTACACCATTATCAACATAATGAGCCCTTCGTTCATTGGAATTATGTGCGTCTTCATCTTCCAACTTGACTTCATCCAACTGATGTCTAACAATTGGCTCTGGATGATACACCGACTGAGGTAAAGATACTCCTTCACTTTGCATTTCCATAACATTTGTTTCTCCAGATCTGTAGTCATCTTCTGGAACTACAGTTGTAAATCTCCTTTTTGTCGGAGGACTCTTTAATGCAGGTCTCTTTGGTAATCCTGGAAAATCTTCATCAGAAGCAATTCCCTTCTGACGTCTGAGTGGCCACCTTGGGGGTGTTACCTCTCTATCTCGTTTCACAGGCAATTCTTTATTAGCCGCCATGCGCCCCCCGACCAGTCTTTGCTGGGGGTTAAATGTAGAAGCTACTTCTTGAGACTGTAATCTCTGAGGGGTTACACTTGACTTCATCGGTAACTCTGTCCTAATCCCTGGATTCAATCCTAATGTAATTACAGGACTTGAAGGTCGGACATTACTCTGTAATACTGGCTCAGAACGAGAAGTTTGACCTTGTAATACCACCTGTAAGGTCTGACATAAGTTATTCATCTCTTCCTTAAATTCTGCCTTCAAAGTTTGTGACAAAGTTCCGATACGATCTTTGATCTGTGTGACTTCTCCACCAATGTTAGACATATGTCCTTCCATATGAGACATCTGTCCCTCCATCATGTTTATGGTAGTCACATTTTGGTTTATGGTATCTTCCATAACATGGATATGGGTTTTCATTTCTCTATCAACTGGTCTTTCCTGCATGCCAAGTTTAAGTTCTGCAGGTGTAGTTATCATTGTTGAGGTGCGAGGCATATATCTATCTCCTTTGGGTCTGGCTCCCCATGTTTGACTCTGTGGACTATAAACACCATCATGTACTGTGCCTGACCAAAAACCAGTAGTCTGTCCACTCCAGGCTTTCTTAAACTCGGTTTCTATCCCAGTCTTATCACTAGGGTAGATTGCTTCTGCACCACCAACTGTAGTGCGTCTCTCATCTGGATCTGCCTCACTTGGCAACCTCCATTTTTCCATCGCTGGAAGTTCTGTAGCCATGTGTTCCGTAGCCTTTCTTCCTGTATATTGAAGAGTATCATCCTTGGCTATGGGATTATCTATCTCACCGTCTGTAGCTAACTTTACAAAGACAGTCTTTTCTACATCTTTAGACTTGTCTGTATTTGTATCAGAGAGATCACCACTCTCTATCGACTTTGGATCTTCTGTATCCATCTTTAAAGTGCTATAATGTGCCTCTGGTTCAATTCCTCAGAAACAGTCAATCCCACCGCTGCCACCAATGTAACAGTTTGGCCTATTTTTGTGGATATACGTGGTAGCGTGGCTTATAATAGGCCCACTGTTTAGTAAACGGTGTTTACTTGGTGAGTTACACGGCACACGTTAAATGTGCGATTGTCCCTAAAGAATTAAACAGACATATACAATTAACTATAAATATAAAACAGTATATTGTGGCGTTTATAAGCCCAAATAAAGATGTACATTAAATTTCAAGTATGAATGTTAAAATGCTACTATGTTAATATCTCTCTCAAAACTCAACTCAAAAGTCCATATAAGCTAATATTTATCACTAATAAAACAATATCCAGAGTCCATATAAGCTAATATTTATCACTAATAACACAATATACAGAGTCCATATAAACTAAAGTTGATGATCACTATAAACACTGTTGTATCTCCAATATTAAAAGTCCATATGTGTTGTAACCCTTGTAAGTCTTGTATTGTACTTGTAACTTGAACCTGAAATAGTAATCTCCTGGATCCTCTTCAATGTAGTGTAGTATGATTCAAGTTTGATGATATGAAATCATCTAAGTCAACCAGCGGCTCTGCAAATGTCTATCTCCTGGATCCTGTCAACTATTGCTCAGTAAACGGCTATCTCCTGGATCCTCTTCTCTGTATTGTAGTATAATTCAGCTTTGATAATGTGAAATCATCAAGTCAAACTATCGGCTCAGTAAATGGCTATCTCCTGGATCCTCCTCAATGTGTTGTAGTATAATTCAACTTTGATTATGTGAAATAATCTAAGTCAAACTATCAGTTGAGTAAACTCCTAAGTCCTGGATCCTCCTCTCTGTGTTGTATAAGTCAAACTATCACAATCTTCAAACTACCAAGTCCAAGGACGTCTAATACACGGCATCAACTGCTAAGTCCATGTAGCCTGCTTTCTTCACAAATAATAAGGCTACCTACAAATATAGCATGCACACAACGACATATGCAAAAATATAACAGGTGAAAATATTTGCTCTTTTAAATTGCCTAAGTTAATTTAATGTTAAGTGATACTGATATTAAAATATTCTAAGTTCAATATTTCGCTTTCCAAAAACAACAAAGTCCCAAAATAATGTTTCACCAAATATTGACTAAGTTAATTTCATACTAAGTTATACTGATGTTAAAATATTCTAAGTTAAATATTTCTTTCTCCAAAAATAACAAAGTCCAAAATAATGTTTCACCAAATACTGACTAAGTCCAATAATGTTGTAAATCGTCTAAGTTCCTTGATGATCAAAATAGCTTGTTTCTCAAACACAAGTTATGTCAGCATTTCCTCTCAGTCTATGAAGGCTGGACAATACGTCTAATGCTTTGCGCTGGGGATAGCTTCACCCTGTTGAAGTTTTGTCCAGTCTTGTAGATCTCCCTTACTTCCAGTGCGGTAAATAAACTAAGTTTCACACACTTAGTTGCATCAAAGTTTCCCAAAATCCAAGTTCCAAAAATAAACTAAGTTTCGCACACTTAGTTTCCTCAATCTGCCCTTGTATACTGCAAACGTATAGCTTGGCTCATCAGATGTATTCTACTAAGGTACAGCTTCTATCTTCATGTGTATACTGCAAACGTATAGCTTCAACTCCACAAAATCGACTAAGTTCTATAAAACTTAGAAGATTTTAGCTGTTTCCCGAAATTCCGCTCTGGAGGTCCTTCCTCGACAACATCTGGCATCGCACTAACGAGCCTTCAACAGCGAGATACTTATATAGGCCCGATGACGTCATTGATTTTCGGACAAGATTTCAACTGTGAATTACAACTTAATTACGCCATATTTCGCTTCAATATTGAACATACAGCAAGATTATAATATTGACTCAAGAAATATAACAGTAATTAATCACTATCTAGTCTAATTTCACTTCGATTCAATCGAATCAAAAGCAGGAAGTAAAATAATAAAGGTGTCATGTTAGACTACCGATCAACTACAAATTAGACTGCCAGATAAGACTGCCCGATCAACATAAACAAAATCGTGATCAAATAAATAAAACATGTGAACTATTTCACCTCTGTAAGTACAACCTAAGTGCTGCAAATGATACTACATTTATAAATCTTAATAATCTCAATGGGAAATTACTTTCCAAGTGTAATAATTACCTAATGTACAAAAATACAGCACTTTATCAAAAATCAAAAATTTTACATTTTAAAATTCCGTTACAATATATACAATTAATATAAATAGGACATATAGGACATATAGAACATATAGAACAATATAAAGAACAATTTCTTGAAAGAATGCATTTACATAAATCTTCACTTTCTGATACTTCAAATGTAATAAAATGTTTTGATTTTGAACTATGTTTTCTTTAATTAATAATATGTAAATATCCACATAGAATTCTGAAATGTATCATTCATTCCATTTTATAATAGTTGGTGATTGTAATCATCATAATTTCTTATTCGAAATATCAGAGGTTGATTGGGGAAATTGTCACTGTTTCAGAAATTACAGGACTTCATGCGGAACTTCCTTTAAACAAAATGGTAAACTAATACATACTAAAATTAATGTTTCAGTATGTTCAGAAATTTTAATGGCTTCCAAATCAGAGTCCCGTGATATATCATTTTCGGGTACATACAACTCATTCCATATATGGTCTAACTCTATAATCAACATCAGGTTTTTGGCCGATATAAAGATGGCAGCAGTGCTGTTTCTAATGTGATTTTTAATTCTATTATGGCCTAGTCACATAGCCCGGCCGATGTCCGGCATCGGTAGAGCTCGGTGGATTTTTTTGGTGCCACCGAGCTCTCCTCATCGGAAGCAGAGCTCGGTGACGTGAACGGACTCCGTCCGGACATCTTCAGGTACTATACTTTCCAAGGCTCTGTCCCACATCGACCGGAGCTCGGCCGGTGTCCGTTAAAAAAACCTCGTCCTCTGGTTGTCTCAGATGCACGGGACACCGACCGATACTCGGCCGTGCACCGGCCGACGTGTGTTCTGATGTGGTTACGATGGGGCTGCGATGAGGGAGCTCGGTGAGAGCCCGGTGAAATTTAACTCCGAAGTTAAAATTTCACCGAGCTGCCACCGATGCGGTTTTAAGCAACAAACGCCACGGATGTCCGGCCGGTGTTCGGCCGAGTTCGGTGAAAATTGCATCGCTGGCTCATCGGAACCTCATCGGCCGGGCTATGTGACTAGGCCATTAAATACGATGATTACACGAGGGGAAAGTCTACCCGACTATATACAACCTACCGCCGAATAAGACACGCTTATACCGCCAATCCAATGTTTGGTAAACTGTGACATCTCAAAGAAAAATGGACAATAAAGGTTAATATAATAAGGCCACTTATATAAGGCCACTACCAATTCCCTTGGATGGTTAAAATCGTTACTAAGATGTTCTAGCAGGCGGAATTGGCCCTTAATTTTAGTTTAAATATATTTTTTATGTCCAAATTAAGAGATAAGTAAAACGTATGATGGTTTTCGATTTGTTTTTCTCAATCGTACTCGCTTTATTGATAACGAGACATACATACTTGGGTTGGTAAATGTATGTCATATGCATAATATATTAAGTGTCAAATTATAAGGTCAAAATAGCACGTTTGAACAGCAAAATAAACGCTGTCCTAAAAGATCCGATGTTATCGGACATCATACCCGATGTGATCGATGAGTAATATTATAAAGATCCGAAAATATCTTGAGTAAAGGATCTCAGAATCCAAACATTACTTGAGTAAAATCTGTTGAGATCCGATGATATTGTCAAGTTTATGACGTGCTGATGATGAAATGGTGTTAGGGCTACTTTTGGGAGTTTTTGAACCTTGATTTAATTGCCTTTATAAGAAGGGTATTCCTCGTTATTAATACTACTGTAACATTTTGACCAGACTGACACAGTAGAAATTAGGCTATCAACACTGGAGGATAGAAATAGCGCGGAATTGCATTTAAATCAATTATTATCCATATTTACAGATAAAAATGAATATGTTCCACGATCCTAATCTCTACTGGTCAATCTTTCTTCATTTTAGTAGCCGTTGTACTGATATCTTTGAGGATAGGAATAACGCGGAATTGCATTTAAATAAATTATTATATTCATGGATAAAAATGAATATGTTTCACGTTCCTAATCTCTACTGGTCAATCTGTCTTCATTTTAGTAGCTGTTGTACTGATATCTTATCTTAGTCAAAATTGAGAGCGAATGAGTATAACAGGTCTTTTAACTTTGCACATTTTAGATCAATCAAAATATATAACTATTTTTCATACATGTATGTTTACCATCTTGGTATATACAAAACAAAACGTATAATATCACAGTATAATCGGAATACTCGGGTGGTAGCATCGGGTCCTATAGAATCGTACTTGTGGTATAATCAGGTCTTTTATTTTCAACTTTCACCGGTGATTTCAATGATATGTAACATACGAGGGTTGTCCCAGAAGTAATGCACTATATGCTGTAACTTTCTTTAATATTCTTCAATTCAGCTGAAATTTTGTGTATATAACAATTGAAGTTTTATCTATTATATCCTGAAGTTCCAGCATCCAACATTAATATTAAGTCTTAATATGGTTGCTATAACACCATGGGGGTAGGGGTGGGCGGGGCAGGTACCAATTTTTCTAATTATGAAAATATCTAAAGTGTTATTTTATTAATATTTCTTTCCTTTAAATGGTCAAAATGTTTGGGAAATTGTTAAATTTATTCAGCATGATGTTAATCAAGTACGAATAATGACATTTAGCACTGTGATGTCATAATACCACATTTCAATAGTCACGAATTCAAATACAGTCACAGTCAAGAAATTGCAAAATGGCTGCAATTCTCACCTGATAACAGAAGGCCTTGCGTTTGGTGGCCTAATTTCATACTTCACTTGGACTCACAGCCACGCAAAACAATGCTACCATGAAGAAAGTATATAAGGAGTATATTCCAGATAGAACTACAATTATGGGGTGGCAGAAGAGATTTAAAAGAGACGATTTGACCCTGTATGACAACTTCAAACATGGGAGGCAAAAACTCCACAAGTCACAGTGGAAGAAATTGCCTAGAGTGTTTGACCTGACAGGCATCAAAAGTACATAACATACAAAGGGCAATATTTTGAGAAAATGTGAAATGGGACACTGTGCAATATACATCCATTAAATCTAGGATGTGCTCATAGTAATTTAGTATCTTTAAATGTATTTTTGAGCATATTTCTCATAGCTACACCAAATGGTATTTGTTGATTAATTATTTCAGATTTTCAATTTTTTATTCTTTTTGACGTGACTGTATAACCTGCCCCGCCCTACCCAAACTCACCAACTTGATTTTATTATAACATCAATATAGTTTATCAGTCAACATGAAAATTTCTAGTATAAAAGAAATGTCTCTAAGGAACATTTACTGAAAATTTCATGGAAAAATATCAATTATTGATAAAGTTAGAGCATATAGTGCATTACTTCTGGGACAACCCTCGTATGATAATGAAACAAATCTGATATATTTGCACCTATTGTATCTTTGAATCAAATGGAGTAAAGACAGCCATGGATCTTACTTATTTAAGATGTAAAACATCATTCAAATATTTAGAAGTTGAATTTAGCGATTTGATAGTAAATTTTGCATTAAGTACTCATTACTTTGCAAACATGAGTGCCTGGAACAACAACTATATCCGTTACAAATAATTCTGTGTTTTATCTATTTCTCATATTGAGAAATTCAATATATAAACAGGAGTTTATTAACTTCCCCCCTATATTTTCAGACATCTTTAAGTCTTTGCTGGGTGGTAGGTTGTATATAGGCGGGTAGACTATGATGCAGTTTCGTTCGTTGCTTATACCTAATGTTAATTCATAAATGGATCACCCTCCCCATGACTAAAATAAATATAAAGAGTGACACCCCTTATTTTACATTTAGGACCATGTTTCTAAGCTAGTATGCAATTAGAAAAGAAACTAATACACTTTACTCTATCTTTGTGTAGCATGATTCTTTGCTCATTTCGTGTGAATTTATAATTCTTGACCGCCATGGCTGTCTCCGCTTGAAACGATAATATGTCTGAACAAGTCGTATGCTATATTAGTCTATTAATCCTGTAGGACCTGTGTTGCTACGCTAAGGGAAGAGCCAATGCTCGGATGTTCGCATTTTATTTATCTCTCGTAAAATGAACGAACAAACATTCCATTTTCACAAATGTTCGGTAATATAACGTATCAGAACTTCCGGAAATGACAAGCCAGTAGGAACATTTTTGAGAATTTTTACAGTTTGTTTTGTTTACATTTCTTGTATAGCTATACTTATTGTTGATCAGACAGAAAGATAAGCTGATGTACAGTGCTGGTATATATTAATTGATCAGTCGTTTAATTGGCATATTTTCTTGAATTTTAAAATTTAATGTCCCAAACTCACACAAACTGCAGAAAAGTATACCCCATAAATCATATTTACCAAAATGAGTGTCTCCAAGGCTTCACACCAGCGTATGCATAATGCATTTTTCACGAGTTTGAGCTGAAATTTCGCCAAAATGAAGTAGGCTAAGGGTAGTCTCTGCCAGGTTTGTTTATTGTGGTAAGCTTGTAAGTGCTCGGAAGCAAATAATTCAAGTGCGCAAAATAATCAAATAATCTAATTGGTCTAAACTTTGCTGCACATGCGCACAATGTGTGCCATGTTTTTTTCTAGTGATTTCGTTTCGTTTCATTGAGTTTGCGTTTCAGTGTAACTTCCGCAAAAATGGCCGACCATGGACAGAACTTAACAGGTAAAATCACTTCGAAATTTCAAGAGAACTTTTTAGCTATAATTGCAAAACTTTTGTTTTATTTGTGCATTCTATCTATCAGATAAGAGTTTCAGGGGTATGTAGGCAAATTCATTTTGGTAGGAACACTCTTTTTAGTTTGAAAACGCACCCTATATTATTATATATCAGCACTGTAGTTACATTGGAGTCCGTTTACTACCATTTGGAAGGCACGTAAGGGTCCCATTCATCAGGTAACACTTATATGTCGAAGTTAAGTTCTTGCCTTATTTAACACTTAACAAGGAGTACTAACCTGTTCAGCACCATCGAGAAACTCATCCCTTGTAAAGTTTTGGTCAAAATAGCCTGCAATGAGAAATCTAAACAGCATATTCCTTAGACCTTTGATAACACTTGGCCAAATGATTTCTTTGAAGTCCATGAGTTTAAGATTCCGCCTATTGCTCACTCCTCTGGGTCTGTCTCTATCATCTAGGCAAAATTGAGACCCTAGGAAAAATGATCTGGCACTTGAAGTGTTAATCATTGGGTTTGAGGCTATTTTACAACCTGACAACAGCTTCCCCCTTTGAAGTATATATTTATTATAAATATGACGGTTATCTAATTGATTCCTAGTCGTTATATAACGAATATTTTTAGAAAGTTTGAAATATTTTGAAAATATTTGATTTCTAATGGGCGCCGCCATCTTGAAAATTAACGACATCTATGATCTATAATGAAAATCTAAAGTATGGCCAGCCAATTCAGAATAGAATATTACACATGGTATCTGAATATTCGATATTCACAACCACTGTACACAAAGGACATCTATAAACCCTGATTTATGGTAGTGCACAGTATCTGTAAAATGATGAAGAACTCCATATAACATTTATAACCTATTTTCTATGGAATAGGTAAATAGAGAAAGTCACAAGAGCTCAAGAAAATAAATTTACAATATGCACCTAATCTTATGTAAAAGCAAATGTACATAGATAAAACAGATGGAGGCAGTGGGCATTTTTTCTCCCTCAGGAGCAATGAAAACTGTTACAATTTTTTCACATCTTCAGTAAACTGTATTATAACATATAATATTTTTAAATTTACAACCAGCTCAAATGAGATAGATGAAGTATACTATTTATTTAAAAATTTTGCTGAATCAAAATTTGAATCTAAAAAACAAAGAATTACACTGTATTTGAAAATTACAAAATGACATTGTACACTTCCCTCCATAAGTTTGCCAACCCCAGCTCCCCATTAGACTTAAGGATTTAAGCCCTGGACTCAGTGCATTGTATGCTGATTCATTCCACTGAAGGTGTTTCCTTGTTTCCAAATCTGCATGACCACGTAGCGGGAATGAAAAGTTTAGGAAACAACGCCTGATGAGTGGAAGGAAGCAGCCACAATGCATTGAGTCTTGGGCTTAAATTCTTTTCACACATTGCAAAATATTTTCTACAAAATGACCTAAACGATACAAAAGAACCTAAAGAACATATTTTCAATGAAACTTTTTGCAAGGGCCAAGTTGGCAAAGCATTAATTCCAATCTGTAAGTCCAATTATCTTGACAACCTTGACTTACCTTGACAACCATACAAAAAATGTGTTATTGGTTATGTAACATCCTTCTAAGCAGGTGTCCAGAATCCGTACCTCCTTCTTCCCCCCTGCTATAAACAATTTGGAAGCGCCCGATTAAACTGAATCACGTGATCTTATTATGCGCAATACATACAATACAATACATGTGTCAAAGTGTTGCGACAGCCAATCAGATTGCGAGTTCTTAATCGGGGAAATGCTAACTGCTTATCGCAGGGGGTAAAAAGAAAGAATACATTCTGGATTTTGAAGCCCAGTGATCGGAGGTTGTTTATGTAACGGAATGCAGTTACATGAAATAGAGTGTTCTGATTCGATGAAATTGGACACACCTTGCCTAGCTAAGTGTGAATCTAAGCGTCTTCATTTCATACCTTCTTAAAGTCTGTTAATGTTTGAATTTTTTTTCTTTATACAATAGTTCGGAATCTTGTGACAAAGGATAGTTATCGATATGGTGAACTGAATTCAACAATGTTTTTCTCTTAAACCAATTCTGTAAAAAACACGATTCTTTATGTAATGTTGACTATTTATATATATTCTATATAACTGTTTTTGTTAACATTTTTTGTTTTTTAGTGCAATTGTTTTTTGTTCCTTTCTACCAATTCTTTAGAATGAAATAAAATGTCTTTCCAACCTTGTTGGAACAAAATAGCATATACAACATTTTCTTAGATCTCTCAACATTATAGTTATAGAAAGGAAATGTTGGTTGATTTAACAAAAAGTATGCAAAAAATTAGAACAAAACCCCCCACAATGGTTAAAAATTAAGATAAACCTTATATTTCATTAACAATTAAGATACTTTTTTAAAATCAACCAAACTTTCCTTTGTACAGAGACCTAAACACGTTGTGTTAATGTCGTTTTGTTCCAATGAAGTTCGGATATATGTTTCATTTCATTGGTACCAAGAACAGAAGAAGTGTCTGATGTCTAAAACAATATAGAGAAAGTGTATCTTATAATGTTACCATCCAAAAGATTAAATTGACAATGTGTAAATTTTTCAGAATTTTTTGATGACTGGTTTAAGAGAAATGTGTGTTCAAAAAATTCACCATATCGATACCACTCCTTTGATCATTTTTTAAATTGCCAAATACAATCTGGTTTTGATAAGTGATTCAAAGGGGGATTTCGGGTTGCCACATTTAGGGAGGGGAGTGTATCTCATAGTTATTCTCACAATGTATCTCATAGTTATTTTCTGACAACATATTCTAATAAGCTATATCCAAGAATATCAAAGAATTATTTCTAATCTTTCTTGGAAAGGGTTATGATTTCCAAATAACCATCAGGCTACATCTATGTGTATGGTTAATACAAGGAATGGACAATCTAATTTGCTAGAAATGTTTATAAGATGCAATGTAAATATAAAATATATTATCTCTAGATCATGGGCTCATTAAATTCTATTCACTGATCTGATTAAAATAGTATATTACATGCTTATATTTGCACAATAAAAGCAAACCCTCATTCACATATCAATTTTCTGATGGGACTTTGTTATTCTATTGCGTCAATCAGAATATGTTTTCAAGTGGTGTATAATTCTGCAATCAAAGCCCTAAGCCGTTATGGTTTATAGCAAATTCAAAGTAGATTCTATGAATAAACATACTGTTCTATCTAATCAAGACACAAGTTTTGATGTTCAGTATTCAACTTTTTTTTACTTATTTTTTCAGTGTGTATTAGTTCATGTTAGTATATCTTTCCTTCAATAAATATTTTCGAAAAATATAGGCCCATTCAAAATATCTGGTCAAATATGGATGTTTTTCAGGATTCAAATTATAGAAATGGCCAAATTCAAACAAGATGTGAAAAATATATCTCTTTTTCAGAATTCTTGCTAATAAGCTTAAAATCATAATGATTTTATAATACAAAGTCAGAAAACATGAAACATTTCTTAACATTAACAAGAATGATTTGGAAAATATATGACATTTTGTGGTTTATTACATGATGCATTTGAAACATCAAATAGCTGTGTTAATAAATAATCAATCATGTTTGACAAAACCTTTTTGAAAATATTTATTTTTTCAAATTTTTGAAGATCTCAGTGCAACGATAGTAGCTAGGAAGAAAACAAGATTGCCACTCTAATCAGCATTGTGACATGGGAAAATTTTTTTTAACTGAAAATGTGAAATTTTGGGTGACATTAACTGTGGTTAATTACATACGTGGGAAATCTAGTAATGGGATACTAGAGAGTTATAGTTATAACTGGATTTTAGTTGGTATAGAAGTCAGACAGTAAAGTTGCTTTCTATATTATTGGATGTCTATTTACAATAAAGAGATGATGTCACTTCATTAATGTAAAGTGTCAAATATTTAATATATGGCGTCATTGTAGTTGACATCATTGTACTAGTAAAATAAAGTTATCTGATAAGCAATATATCTAATAGCACAATGTTATCAAATATAAAAATCTATAATTTGTGATAAAAATAAACAAATAATAAAAACAAGTCATTAAAATGCAAAATGGCACCGTATGCCATATTTCAGCAGTCAGTTTTGTATTTAATAATAATTGTGAAGTTTCTACTTTATTGTATTGCTTACACGATTGTATATGTTTACTTTTCCTGTTGCAATGAATTCCTCTTTCCTAATCTGAAAGAGAACACCACTACAGTTGATTGTTGAGTGAATACTTACCTCAAACTCCCAAGAGATGTATCTTGTAGGTTCGACTTATTCACTATCGTGTTAACAGTGCCATAAAATAAATAAAACAAGATTAAATAACAATAAAAAAGTTGTTAATAATGTGAGATTGCGTGATAATGTGATGGAAACTACACATCCCCAGTTATTGTCTCATGTTAAGGATATGAGGGGAAATAACCCAGAATTCATAGATGAAACTATCTCCATATAAGGACGAACCTCTTACGGTTTATCTCTACATAGATGTTCATCTAATACTTCTGGTGTATTTCCTCTTCTTGTTAGGAAATGACATGAACTATTTATTCCATTAGTCAGGTCAAAGTGATATAATTTGTAAAAGAGATATAGTTAATCAACCAATACTATTTGATCATGCAAAGTCATGATGTCACAAAATCTAAACCATTTCAGTAAATAATCATTTCCGCAACTTATAATGCTTGTTTAAATATTTGCATCGTAGAATATGAATTCATAGCTGGAGATTAATGACTTGCGTAACAAAGACTTTGGGTCTAATTAAATTCTAGAAATACCACAAATAGAAAGACCTTTGTAAGCAACAAATTGTAGTCTAGTAGTATTAGGGATCATGGTCAATAAAATCAACTTAATCTCCTCCCTTCAAAATTACACATTCATTGTTATATGTTGGCAATAGCAAAGGAGTCTATGAATTCCCCCACCCAATATACAGAACAGAGTCTTCTGAAACAAGTTGATGCTTTTGACTCCACCCCTAAAGAATAAAATGATATTCTACTGCCATTGCTATAATTTCTATTTATTGTCCATTTAACAACCGAATCGAAGTGAATATGTTTGTAATACGCAACCTCCCTTTAGTATTCACAAAAATGATATCAAAAACCAATATGCTACTTCTAAAGCAGTGATAGACAATTTCCATTTAAGTGTTATAATTTCATTTCACAGAAAGAAAGGCTATCATTTACACAATGTGATAATGTACATATTCCTTTCAACTATATCAATAAGAATCAAATTGCGAATCTGGGATTTTTCTCCTGCTGGGAAAATTGATTTAATTGATGGATATAGAGGATGGAACATTAAATAGTATGTAATGCACCATTCAACGGTTTGCATGAGACCCCCCCCCCCAAACACATATACACAGAGGGTCAAGAATTTGACATACAGTATATTCCCAGGGGTCACATTTTGATGAAGTACTCCCAGAAGTGGGGACCTTTAAAATACATAGTACAAATGATCAGAATTTCCCAGGGTGGGAAAATTGACTCACTAGCTTTCTCCCAGGGTAGAGAATTGGACAGTCCAGTTTTTATTTTACCCCCACCCCTCATGTTAAACCTTTCAACGGGACTTTACATACGTGAAAGATAGGATTTACCATACAATGTTAAATGTACAAAACAATGGGTAAATTGGATTTCAAAAATGTATATATTGTTATGAATATTTACATTTTGGACATTGGTACATGCTACACAGCTTATATCTTTTTTAAGTTTAGCTGGTCATCAATTCTGTACCAGATATCAAGACCCCAGTGCTATTTCTCTGGTGTTTACAACCTTAGGATCACAGTGAATCAAGGTGCTAGAGTTGGTGAATGAATGTCATAGAGTCAGTTCTACTAAGCCCCGAAGTCAGTAAATCACTATTCTAGAGTGTGTGACACTGTGCTTCAAGGCCCCAGAGTAGGTGAATTGAAGCCCTAGAGTCAATGAATCAAGAGTCTGTGCTACTAAGGTTTAAAGTCAGTTAATTAAGGCCTTAGAGTCAGTGCTACTAGAGCCTATGGCCCCAGAGTCAGTAAATCAAGATCCTAGAGTCTACCAAGGCCTATTGTCAGTGAATCAAGGCTTTAGAGTCTGTGCTACTGAGACCTAGAGTCAGTAATTTAAGCCATAGAGTCAGTGCTATTAAGGCCCAGGGTCAGTGAATCAAGGCCCTAGAGTCAGTGCTACGAGGCCCAAAGTCAGTGAGTCAAGGTTCTAGAGTGTGTGCCACTAACCTCTAGGAAGCAAGTACAATGAAGCCTCAGAACAACCATGTAAGGTTAGTGTAAAAATAGAGTTCAGGCTCTGATCTCAGAATCATCAAGCAATAAGAACAATTCCATCAGGCTCCAGAGTCAGTGTCATTAGATCTAAAAATTGGTGTCAGCTTATACAGGCCCTATAGGTTTTAGATTAGTGCCATCAGACATTAGACTGAGAAATACCAAGCACTTGAACCAATCCCATCAAGCCCAATAGTCTGTGTCATCATGTTCTTGAGCTAGTGCCATCAGGCCCTGGAAGCGGAGTCCCCACACTCTACTTCAAGGCTTTTAGGCACTTCTCATGGCAATTTACATATCCAAGCATTATACAATATACAGATCAGTAAAGGTAAAGCCTGGGTACAAAGATATAGTTTAATAATATCATCTTCATTAATAGTGAAAAGTACATATACATGAATATTTACAGCCTAGTATAAAACAAAAAATGCAAAAGTAAATATAATTTTGAAGCTACTGATCTAAAAGATGTCATTTATTAGATCAGAGTAACTATTCTTTATTTTCCGTCAACTCTCTGTGGAGAAATAGCTGATGAAATTAACTTTCTTAATGATGCATTCAACATAACAAGTCCACTAGTATTACTTTGAAATAAAACAATTTCGCCATTCAGTTGTTGTTCATCGAGTGACTCCTGTGGAAAGGATTGAAACTGTCTGTATGCACTCAGAGGATATTGAGTTTTTTTGTTATAGTTGTTTTTTTTATGTGGAAATTAAAGTAAGAGTTCTTGAGAACAAGTTCAGTCCAGATTCCAGATCTAGTTTGCTATTAAAACGAAAATATTCGGTAACATCTGCTGACACATGTGGTGTGTCATCTTTGTGGTCTTTCATCAGTCCTTCAGGTCCTGCTGGTGTAGAAACAGTTCATCTCCAGTCACCAATCCATCAGCTACAAATATACAATGTAAAGTGTATCAAATATGAAATATGTCAAATATATTAAATTTCATGCTATCAAATTTCACATATTGCCAATGTTAAATGTTTTTTCGCGTGTTTTAATTTTAGAGAATTTGGAAAGTACAACAGTTCACACAAGGCATTAACATGCAAAATACCACCACCTGCCATTTGTTACAGATGCTGAACACTGACTGGCTGAACACAAACTGCTGTAAACTGACAACCAAACACCATCCACAAAAAAACAATAAGACTATAACACTTTTGTTGGTGACATAATGCAACTAAACTGTTGGATAGTAAACCTCGTATGTAAATTTTAACAATCATACATAACTGGTTTATCACATACATCATCAATGTTTTGACAGATTTGCTCTGACAAACCTTAGGGTATTAATGTGGCTTATCTTTTTAATGCACATCAAGGGCTATTAATATTTTGTTAACATTTAATTTGCACAATCATTGCTATTTATTAATACAGTATGTCTGTATACATACCGATGCTCTGTGTGAAAAATGAAAATACTATACGCGCAAAATGAAAATAGCTTACACAATTTTTAGGTTCATATTGCTTTAATGCATAACATAGCAAATTGGCATTAAATTGCAAAATGTCACCACCTGCCATTTGTTACAGATACTGAACTTCAAAAATCAACTGGCGAACACCAACTGATCACCACAAAAAGGTTTGAGACTATAACAATATGTTAACACTTATGGTGGTGACATAAAAATATATGTTTATTCTGGGACTCATAAAAGACACACAACATGCATAATCATTTTCATTCACTTCGTCATGAACTATAAATGGAAAAGTTGCCAATAAATAATCATTCTGATAAAGCCATACATATAAAATAGACAATTCAAGGCAATTTAAAGGAACAGTCATTTAATTTAGCCACAATATACTTTTATTACTTTTAATCAAAGCATAATGAGATTAAATTATCTCTATAACTGATTTATTCAATAGCTATTCGTTGAATTATGTTAAACCAACTTATCTGTACTGTGAAACTAAA
>CAIIXF020000232.1:0-25000 GCA_903813345.2 Owenia fusiformis | reverse complement strand
TAGATTTGGATATTGACAATGATGATGCCCACATTGTTTGAAAATCCTTTCTCGCGTATTGCAAGAAAAAAATGCAATCAAAAATATATAGATGTCATTATTGACCTACAAATTAGAATGTTTTATACCGATTGCGGCGAATTAAGACCATATATTGTACCGTGTTCCATGTACATCCACCATTAAGGCATATGATCGGTTCTCAATGTAAACGATTATAGTCCAACCATGTTGACGACTAATTTATTTTAATTTACTCTCGTAAAACAATTGTGTTCAATGATGAAGTCGATAGGGTGGAAAAATTGACATCCTTTTGACATGCAATATTAATACCAATGTCAAGGATACGACAAGTTTAATACGACATCCACTATCAAAACAGGCCTACATTCCAAAATAGCCTACTTTGCGTGGACAACTAGCATTTACAGTCTCATCTTTTCCCCTCCAGTGTGTCTCAACGAGAACTTAATGTAGTGCTATGTGACAAGACCATGAATTCAAACATTTACTTTGAAGAAAACCTATAAAAATGCATTATTAAAGTGCACACTGGCTATAAATCTGACTACGGCAAAGCAAGAGAGGATAATTCCCATAGTTCCACATGTTATTCAACGTAATAGTAAGACAATATTGCCGTTTCCCCATTATAGTCCTATGATTCCATGGATCACTTCCAATTGAGAGCCATTCCAGCATTATAAAAATGATCATGTGTATTTATAATCTAATATAAATGATGATTTATGAAAAGAAATGGTGAATATTGACCATAAGGGAATCATTATCATCTCTTTAAGTGAGTGGTTAATGGTACTGTTACCCAGTTACATAAATCCGCAATTTCTGTCGATTTTTGGTCCAATTACTTACAGAGATCACTTCGACTCGCAGCTCTGGTCGATTTATAGAGAAAAAGTTAAAATGTTAATTCAATACTTATCTATGAGCAAATGCAATTAGATGAAATAATTGACGGTACAAGATGTCTTTTAACATAGTCGCTTACATAATAGCGATGCACGGTGGGTCGAAAAAGGGTACATTTTATAGCTAGAATCAAATGATGGCATCATTTTCTATAAAAGAAAAGTATTTTACTCGAGGATAATATTGTGAATGTTTTTGAGTGTCATGTTTCATTTTCTTGACAAATATGTTCTCTATACATGCGTGGCAGAAACCGAAAATCACGTTTGATGGGAAACCACTAAGGATTTGGGTCATACTTTACTGATCAAACGGATATTTTATTATCCCACCGAACGAAGTTCGAGGGGGGTATAGAGAAGCCGACCGTTTGTGTTTCTGTCCGGGCAATAATTGCTCAAATACTGGTATACGGATTTTATCAAAATTGTATAGGCTTATGCCTATTGGCGGTATGACCTCTGCTCGAAAGGAATTTTCAGTATGACCGAATTTAAAAATGGCCGCAAGAATATAATGTTTGATAACTCAAATACTAGCATATGGTACAGGGTGACAAAAAAAACTGGAACCCATAAATCATCAAATTTCTCGGAAAGTTTTATACCTACAATCTTCATTTCTTCAGGGTAGAAACTAGACTGAATGCATTACAAAATGACACAATAATGAGTACTGTAGCTTAGATATTAATCATGCCATGGACGACAGAAGAAAAGACTTATATTGTGAGAAAGTATATCGAGACAAAATCCTATAAAGAGACACAAACTGCCTTTATGAGAGATCACAGGGCAAGAAGAGCCTCTTGCAAGTCACAGATCTTTAGGCTTGTACAGAAGTTGATTCAGAAGGAACTGTAAAACAAACAAAGAAGAAAAGTGATGGTAAACCAACCTATATATATCTATTCGGGGAGAGAGAGGTCTGTCAGAACTCAAGACAACTCAACAGTCAACTCAGAACGTTACATCCCTAACGTTCAAAAGTTTTGGAGAGTGCTGGGTAGACAACGTGACTTGAGAAGGGACCACCAATGGTTCCAACAAGATGGTGCCACACCCCACACCTCAAATGAGTCCATTCGATGGCTTCAGGCTCACTTTGGTGATCAATTAATCAGTCACCATACCCGCCACATCTGCCCCCCCCCACTCCCCTGATTTGAACCCCCCAGATTTTAATCTGTGGAGGTATCTCAACGATAATGTGTATACAGATAGTCCACTGACCATTGATGACCTCAAACTCAAGATTGGAAGACTAATTAGAGAGATAGACAGAGATGAATGCAGTCGGGTCATTGACAATTTTGCAAGAATCCAGCTCTGCATCCAACGTTGTGGTGCACATTTGGAGCACATTATCTAATCGTGCCTGATTTAGAGACTAATTAAAACTTTAACATCTTGTCATACATTCAGTTGACTATACATGTACCAAATAACTAAGCTCAATATGCATTATTGACGGAGTTATTAAGACTTAAGTGGGTTCCAGTTTTTTTTGTCACCCTGTATTATATAGCATATATAAATTTGCTTCAAATGTAATATGCTGATGCCTAGGGACAAAGGGGCATTGCTCAAGAAGATATTTTCAAGATGGCCACAGAATTTCAAAAGTGTCGCCATTGTTCGTAAAAACCGCAATCTTCGGTAAGTCAAATACTATTATTTGATGGATTCGGTTCAAATTTTATATGCTGATGCCTGGCAACAAACGAGATCTGAGCAAGAACATTTTTCAAGATGGCGGCTGAATTTCAAAATGGCCGCCATTTTTTCGTAAAAGAACGTAATCTTTAACAACTCAAATTCAACAGATTTGGTTCAAATGTTATATGTGTGTTGATGGCAAAAGACCTCTGCTAAAGAAGACATTTATTTTCAAGATGGCCACTGATTTCAAAATGGCCTCAATTCCTCGTTAAAAACGTACTGTTTGATAACTCAAATATTGTACAGATATATTTCAAATTGCATATACTGATGCCAAGGAACAAAGAAGCTCTGCTCAAGAAGGAATTTCAAGACAGCAGCTGAATTTCAAAATTGCTGCAATTTTTGTTAAAAACAAACTCTTTGATAACTCAAATACCAGTGAATGGACTTAAAATTATATATGCTCGATCATGCTTAGGGACAAATGACATCTGCTCTAGAACTAATCAAGACAGCCACCATTTGTTGTCAAAAATATAATCTTTGAGGTCTCAAATACCAGTAGACGGATTTGGTTCAAATTTTATAGGATACTACCAATGGATAAAGGAGCTCTGCTCGAGAAAATAGTTTCAAGATGTCAGCTGAATTTCAAAATGGTCGTCAATTTTTTCATAATAGTCGATAACTCAAAAACCAGTGGATGGATTTGGTTCAAATTTTATGTGGTGATACCAGGGGACAAAAGAGCTCTGTTCAAGAAGATTTCTTCAAGATGGCCGCTAGCTATTTATCAAAATGTGATTTGTTCGATGGGATTTGGTAGTCCGTGGAGTTACTGTTTTTAGCTCACATGGTGAGCTATCACTCACTTGTCAGTCTGTCTATCTGTCCGCCTGTCCGTCCGTTTGTCTGTCAACAATTGGCTTGTTTTAAAACCTCTGTCAATAGGATTCCCGTTTTAAGTTACTTTTTTCAGCCATTTTAGTTAACATTGATTTGTCAATCTGTCTCGCGGAATCCAATTTTGGGCCCTTTGTTTTGAAAACTCTGTCAATAGGATTCCTGTTTAAGTTATTTTTGTCATCATAACAGAAATACCCCCTCCCCCCATGTCTCGCCTATTTTAAAAATAGCCGCAATTTCTGTCTCGCAAAATTCACTTTTGAACCATTTGGTAGCTTTAAAAATATTTTCAGGTGTCCTGTATTGAAAAAAGCCATGTCACTCTTAAGAGTAGTTTTATGAAATACTTTTGTTAAAAAGATATGCAAAATATGCTTGCCTATTTTCATATTATGTTATGTCCATCGCAATTATTGTATTTTGAACATCGAATCCATATCCACAATAATTCAGTAATCATAGAATTATAACGTCGGGCTATTGAACATCGGATTATTATGTGAACTTGATGTATAAGTCATATATTATACTCTGTGCATGTGATCCCTTTCTGAAGAAAACCAATTTTAACAAAGTTTTGAATTTTCATCACTAATTTGGATGAAGATAACGGGGTATGTTGGATTTCTATCTTATGGTTCCCGTAAAGGAAGATCACTTTGATGGTAATTTGAGGGTTTCATCATTCTTGGACATCTCTGCATGAAGGAAGATTCCCACTTTTGTCATTGTGACGTCTGTAATTGACCTTCACTAGTTTGAATAACTCTCATGAATTATTCACGACCTTAACATGGCATCTCCTTGTGGGAGCTGTTCTTCTGTTTTGAAGAGACGGTCATGCCGGACGACGCGGGAAACGGAAGCCTCACTGAAGTAGTGATTGTACTGCAATAATACAATAAGCTTGTGATGCATCGATTTTTAGATCAGAGAAGCTTAAAACAATTGTAGAATCATCATACTGACTGTACCTATCATATGATAAAGGTATGATTTTGACCAGCTTCATTTAATTACATTATTGCTTTATATACGAGACGTCCAGCTCCGTTTGTATAGATTTACATTGGCATGTTGACATATCTGGGTATACTTCTTGCATATTAACGTCGACGAATTCAACAAAAACAACTTATAAGCCAAGTCTTATTTTCTTATTAGAGTGGCTAATTCTTATATACTCGTCAGTTCCAGATTCATCGCCTCAGACATAATGGATGGCATGGGTTTCTATTTAGAGCACATGTCTTGGCTACTTGTCTTACCAACGAACGAAGTTCTTTAGGGGTATGGAGAAGCCCTTCGTCCGTTGGTTCGTCCGTCCGGAATATAAGTCGAATACGAGTGAATTTCCTTCATATTTGGCGGAAAGATGTATATTGGTAAATAGTTTTACACAAAAAATTCAAGATGGCCGCCGGGAAAATCTATTTTGGTAGTATATTCACAACATCCTATCTATTTCACATATATTCTGTGTTTTTCACCCTGACCCCAAGTGGCGGTGAAAAACAGAACTTTTCGCTTATTTTGTGATCTTTCGGAAGTATACTAGTAGCTTTATTATACTGAAATGAAATGTAATTTAGAGTAGATTGCAAATATTGTATCGTTTTTCAGATCCAAATTTCGTGAAATAAAATGAGCCCATAATGTCAGATCTTTCCTAAGTATGGCTATACTATACTCAAATCGGAGGGATTTGAGGGTTATTTCATAATTAAACCTTTAAACACTCCCAATGTAGTAAGACCCGCGATAACGATAAGGTACCATATATCGTATCTCAGGTAACTTTACCTGCGCCTTATACCGTAAAGTACATGGGAGTTTGTGTAGGTTTAATTTACTCACGTCGAGAGCTACCATGTTAGATTTTGAAAGTATAGCTCTCCATCGTGAGGATCTCCCAGCTGAAGAATTGTGACATCTAATTTTGATCAGCGCCAGTCAACGGCTTGCTGTTTGTCTCAAACTGTAGCCTACATTATGGGCTCATATGTGTCTACTTTCCCCGTGCATGTAGGATCGCGGATGTGCTTCTATGGCGATCAGGAGTTCTAATCGTTTATTGTTCGATACCCATTTCCAATATGGCGGTTAAACGGAAATACTATCGACGCATGCGCAACTTGGGAAACGTCAAGCCGCCATATTGAATATACCTGGCCAAAACTTTTGACACGACCAATAAAATGAAGTCCTGATCGATACATAGAGCAGTGAGACGTTCTATAGTTGTGCTGAATGAAAGATGGCGATGTAGGATACATTTTCAGGTATATAATGTGCAACATGAGTCAGCTGAATTCCCTGAAATTTTCTTTGAAGTCAGGATTCTTAAGCTGTTGATTCTAGCGATAGAGAGCTATACTTTCAAAATCTAAGTAGCTCTCGACGGGAGTAAGGTTTAATATAGAAATTCACTGTCAAGATCACTGTCTAGGATGTTGTTACAGATATTTACACATAAGAATATCTAGAGACCAGACCAGATCTTTCTGAAACGATGAACATAAATTTGCTGAAATCACATCATCTTCGTGTTGCACCTTGGTTACCCCGCGCATACCCCGTACTTTCGTCAGTATTTCACATGGATTATAAACCTACAAATGGCTTATATCAGTAGCTATAAATGTTTGCGAGAAATATTTGAATCGGTCTTAAAGAGGGGAGATATTCCAAATTCATAAATGAATCATAGAATCCCTATGTAAATATTAGCTGCTAATGGTTCATTTTTACATGGAGATACTACATTCATCTATGAATCCAGGGATATTTCCTCCTATTCTGAATCTCTAGACATTGAGCACCAAGGTGAAACAGTATCCTGTCAGAGTTCACATCTCTGATAATACATCAATCGATCCATAACTGTTTATATATGTTTGCGGATATGTTATATTAGGGAAAGGTATTACATGACTATTTCCCTATATAATCTGATATCATAATAATGGTTCTCTCTGGCTTTGATTAATCGCCTCATTACTGGATGAGATGTTCACCTAACAGAGAGATTGTGCAAACAGCAGATCTGACCTTTTAGGTACGTACGACGACAGATAACTCGCAAAAGGCTTTGACGACTTCCGATTGTTTTACTACATGCATTGCTTCTGTGATCAATATTCTCATATGATTTGTTATCCATTTGATCGTTCCGATAGTTGTTTTCATACAAACCTTTTTTATCGACTGTTCCATCCAATAGATAGCGGGATAATCGTGTAATACCCGGGAACGATAAAATTGATCAGCGAAAAGTACAATCTTATTTCTTACAGTTCATGGATATATTTGTTTAATGATAGTCGACAGTTCAGAGTAGGGTTGAAGGTCTGATGAAAATACATGCATTTGATCATCTAAAACACTAAAACGAATCCCCAAGACACGGTTAATGATGTGCGCAAAACAACACTAATGCTCAGTTTTTCTGCGATGCTGTTCATCAGATAACGTCAGTTAATTCCCAAATCGCTTCAGCGAACATACTAGAGATTGGAAAGACATGTTCACCGAGGAAACTTATCCCAACATGGGAATACTATTACTAGATATAGTATGTGTTTTGATTTCAAATGGGATCGGAGTACGTGATGTACGATCCCCCCTCTTACTCCCTACTCGTTATAGGAAGAAGTGAGACGGAGAAAGATCACTGATATATCATTTTGCTTGTCAGTGAGATGTTACAAAATGTTTATATATCGGTCATTTTGAGGCCCAAGTTACTTTCTTAAAAATGTTTTTTAAAAATGCCGAAAATGTTTGGCATTTAGTTAATATAATAGGACAATTTCGCAAAATGTCAACTTTAACGATTTGAAATAAGTCTTGCTTCAACTCTCAGTTGGTACTGAAAATAGTGACTCCCGATAATAACTTTATAATAACCATATAACAAATAAATGTTTGCAAAATTACAATTATAGTTACTAGTTATACGGAGAGGTTTATTGTTTGCTAGGTTCATGGAAATAGATGTTGTACAATAGATAGATGGCATAAGAAACACCTGTCTTATCTTTTAAACTATTCATTGTTTTTGCCGTAAGCTATGGGAATCAATACAGATAAATAATCTATGTTCCTGCCTCAAATTAAATAACCATATGATTTTCAATAGTCAATCAAGTCGATCAAAACTGGGCTACCCAATCACAATGTCTGAACATACCTGTCGCTGGAGTCCTTAAGACGATTGTTTTCTTTCTCACCAAAATATTGCATTTCTCGAAAAATACTAGATTTACGAACTTCCGCAAGTTTACGATAGACATGGCGTCATAGCCATCTTTTTGGTAAATGTATGTGCACCAAAGTCCTTATCCATAACTATTTACATTCAATTGAGTGATGATCAAAGATATGATATTACCCGCCGCTTATTTTACTATGTACAATTTTGAACATTATGTCATCTTGAAGATCCCAACATCCAGGGGATACAATATTGTGTCAGTACTAGTATGTGGTGAAACTTAAATATCTTCCTATTATCAAATTATGTAAACTACACGTTACATAAATGCAAAATAAAAGTAAACAAGAAGTAACCTAGTATGTATTTTCAAGACATGTCGGATATTGCAGATAGTACCTTACATGTAACTCAATGCTATTTTAGTTTTTCTAGAATTCAATCGTAGTTCTTAAATATTATTTAAGAAAAAATTTGAAAAATACCTTGGCTTGTCTGTGCAATGTTTCCCGATCTTTCAGAACCTTATATGAAATGTCACACCGACACTTTAAAAAGCGGAACACATTCTTTAACCTTGGTTTGCTTTTGCAGGTGTGCCATGTTTACTAAATAAATATTTCAAGGATATATTTTATTTGAAAAGATCTATCGCTTGCTCTTTGATACAGCAAAGCCGTTCACTTTGAAAGTGATCTTCTATTGACGTATCAATGTTGTTATTTAATATATCAATGGTTAGATCTACAAATCTGTGAACTTGCAAAATTTGTGAAGGGATGCCCACTGGGTGTAATGGAACATAGTACAGTATTGAACAAGCACACAAATGATAAAGAGAAATCATTCTAGATAACTTCCTGGTGGCAATTTTATATGTTCCTGTTTGTCTAAGAGCAGTGAGAAATGCAACATGCATTTAACATTGTTTGGGGAAATAAATTGGTTGCGTGAAACGAAGTTTCTGAATGGGAAATATCCCTGGGAGTACTGATACGGCTGATATTCATGTTTTTTCTAAGCCGTTATAAGGCATTAATCTGTTAATAGATTTTTGTGTCGACCTCACAAAATCCTGTATGTTTGAAATTATACAATATGATTGGCTGTCAGACGGACCGACCAATATTTTGGTGCGCCGACATGTACCCATGTACTCTCTATTGTAAGGGATAATGCAATATTTTGTGTCATGAAATAGTTTATTGAAGATTTTAAAGTTTAATTGAATATTTAGGCCAAAAAATCATAGTATTAATAAAATGTGCTTACTTGTTCGATATAGAGGGGATGCATATTAGCAGAAGAATGGTCAAAGGCTGTAACATTGTACTCCAGTATTAAATATGTAAGTACAAGCACATGAAAAGAAACCATGTCTAATGTCCAAATGACATTTCGTTCATATAGAGGCCGTTACGTATATATGTCGAAGAATAACTATAAATAAACCAATATTCATAATATCAAAAAAGGTTGTAAATACTAGATAGAAATACTAAATGCATACAAGATAGGGCATGTAGTCTCAAATGATTTGAGAAAGACAGTACATAGATACTTCAATTAGGTGAACAGATGTGTCTAATTAGGAGAGAGCGTGGTCCAACATAATAGCGAGAAAAGAATAACCCAAAGACACAACTATTCATAAGAAATCAAAACCCAAATATTCCAAACTATAATCTAGCGAACAGAAGACATAATGTCTAACACCCCTACATAACCTGTATAGCTTAGTTTGAATTTCTATGTTTATATTATGAATTATATGTGTACACATTGATAAAATAAATATAAATATAAACACCCATCTCTCCATTCTATTCAGACATCAAAAATAATCGAAACCACAAGAATGAATTTTTTCTCAGTCTACATGTATTTTAAAAGGCATCTCACTTGTTTATAATACGAGAAACAAAAGCAGACCAGACGGTTACATCTAATAAGTGACCACTTTGTACATCCCTCATTCAAAGGACTTCATTTATTACTCAATTCAGAAAGAAGTGAAATACCCCTGCATTTACAAAATATAAGTACTTGTTTGTTTGTTTAATCTAGATGTTATTACATAGATGTAGCTTCAACTTTGGGATACTAGGAGTTAACAATATGTTTCAAAGTGCCCCAAGATATGTACTTGGTAGAAGGACATTATGATATTTAAATGAGTTGATAAATCGAGAAAATAAAAAATGCCGAAACAACCCGCCTCCTCCCCCTCTAGGCCTGTCGTGGCGATATTCAAACCGCTCTGTAAACATACTAGGGCGCTGTATGATTAGTTTATAAATGCTTTTTAGCTCGGCTAATCGTGTTACGTATTTCCAGCTAATGGCAGTAATGACACAAGATCATTATGCTCTCAAGTCCCGGACAGGTACAGCTATAAATGTTCCCAGGAAGATTCCCAGTTGACCACTAAATTGCGTCGAACACCATGACATGAATAAACAAAACATAAAATGAGACATAATTCAATTGCCAGACTGCTTTTACTCAGCTAGTCTGGTGCTAATTTACTAATGTTGGCCATTATATACTCTAGTATATTTTCGAACATGATTATAAGTTATTTTCTTAAGAAAGATATAGTATTTGGAGACGTCCGTCCACGTCCGTTTGTTCGTCCATCGGGACTACAGCTAAAATACGAGATTTCATTTTCAAAATGGCGTCTCTTTCCCGGGAAAGGTTCGATCTTTGGCTACAGCTTAAATTCGTCGATTTTGTGATAACCATTCGGCTTTAATGATGGCCATTTGAGGTTTGGTGTCACATTGTTACACTTTTGGTATCATTTGCACCAAAGCACGTGGTGACATTTTTTTATAGTCGTCGTGTTTTAGCTTTTCACGCTCTTCAATTATTGTTAAGAATTAACTTTTTTTAATGAAATCTTTTATAAGTGGCTATGTGTTAATAAATATATATTAGTTACGTCAAAGGTAAAATTGAAAACGTGAAGCAATGCTAAAGATGAGCTAAAATTGCATAAACTACGAACTAGTCTGTAGTTAGAATATAATGAATCAGTTTAAGTAAATACTATCAGCAATTAATATCCTTCACAGTTGGAGAGTGTGTATTTTACAAAGTTTATAATGAATGGCAGAGTATTATAAAGAGAGTGTAAATATTTGCGCTAATTTAGCAGGTTTCTTGACTTTTCATCAATTTGCTAGAAGCTTATAATCTTAGCTAATTTCCTCTTTGGACGACCTAAGATTGCGGCCTGGGGCCTTTGCAATAACTTAGCCATAATTTGTTCCTTCTGATTAACGTTACGCATATTGTGATCATTGCTAAGATCCTATTAATTGTGTGTAGCGTATTTGTTTCTATATCAGTCGGAGGGAGGTGAATATTCTACAAGCCAATTGTATTAATTATAACCGTTAGTGATACTCACAATGGGGTGGAGTAGTTACACTCCCTCCAATAAGTTTGATGACTAGGAAAGCCAACATTAGATTGCATGTAACACCCTGTTTAGGTTTGAATCCCCTTGTCCTTCAATAATAATATGTTAAAAACTTAATGAATTTGGTAGAACAGACAAACATAGTTTTAAACACATTTAAGGGGCCTCCGCTTCCCAATTATTTGAAGGGGACTTAACATATTCAAAGTTGTAATGTCTGATTCACCTTTTCAGGTGATATCCATACCTGCCACATGAATCGACTGGAAGCAGTTCATTTCTGTTTATGTTCCACTAATCCCTCCATAATCATCGATGTAACAGATAATGTAGTCTCATCAAAAGCGTTATTCAACTCATTTTCATTACGTCTTCGTCGCTCAGTTATGAGAGAACATATCGCAACTCTCTCTCCGGCCTCGACCCCATGTGTCTCAATTAACTAGATTTGAAACATGGAATGAGTGTTCTCCTTCAAGCTCTACAGCGAGAAAATACTCGATGGATCCATTAAAGTGCCAAATTAAATATGTTACGTTTGCTGTTCGAAAAAACGACCAGAATTCCAAAATATTTATCGATTCCAATACCTGGTTCAAATCTGACGAATATATGCGAAGTGTGTAGCTAATGGGACGCCGTAATTCAACCATATCAAAAAGTAAATGAAGTAGGTCAAATCAGTCAGAATTGTAATGATGCGGGGACGAAAACAACAACCTGACAACAGTAAACGTCACATAAATCAATTTATTGGATGTATTACTCACTAATCATGAGACGAGGAAGACATTGGAAATATATGACTGACGAGGTAAAACTTATAGAGTACTTTATATGATCAGTTAGAAATTCTATCTTCACTTCCCGCGACGTCTTTCTTTATGAACTTTATTTCCCCCCTTAGTGTCCGTCAGCAATTTAATAACAGAGAACATATTTCCTTCACGTCCGCATGATTAATGTTAAAATCGTTATCGTCTAAACGTCAATTTACCCACTGCTTATTAGCGCTTGCGTTTGTTTGAAACCAAATAATCCTCATAGCCACGATCAAATATTTGGTATGTATAATCACCAATATGTGGAGAAATCCCATCTGTAAAATATGAATGCAATCTGTAAAAGTACCGAAAATCCATTAAGAACGCCTGCTAATGATATCAACTTGTTTGTTAATTCTCTCTAAGACGTTTGATTTGTTGGGGCAAGGTCTCACAACGCAATTTGCGATTGCTTAATCCTACGCCCAATTTCTCAGATGTATTATAATTCTCGATTTCTAAAGTTTGCCCACGTCTTAGGAATGTTAAAAAATGAGTAGTTATTAGAGAACAGCCCCTGGAAACACTCAGTATTAACTCTTACATCAATGATATATTCTAAAAGGTTGAGATTAAATGCGTTGGGTTAATTTGAAATTGCATTACCCATTAAAGTAGATCTCCGCTCGTTTTACATGTTTTGATTCCTGCAGGGGTTTCTTATTAAGAATTGTGTAAGTGTACGTGTTTGACATGTACTGCTTTAAGAGAGTGCATCAAAGTGATGACGTCACCTATCTGATCGTTTGATTGCAGACTTCAAACCTGGTCTCTCCAGAATGCTTCTCCGTAAAAGCTAAATTAACTCAATGTACTCAATGCGCATTTTCCCATTTTCCCCAATTTGATAAGAAATGTTTTATCATACTTAATTGTCCTACTTATCCAAAGTGCACATATTTCCGTTTTGGTGGAGATTCATTCATCATGAAATGTTCTTTTCTTTGTAATTACATTTTGTTTTATTTATATCTTTGAAGGAGTATATATCAAATTATGATTCCAGTCGTGATTCCAAAAATAACAGTGGCAGAATTTAGAAAGATCGTTGATTTAATCTTCGAATAACATCGTGTGAGAATACAAAAAAGAATCAAGATACAGGGAGTTCAATCACTTTGTTTATAAAATGGCACGCCATGTGCGCCGAATTACGTAATCGAGTACGACGAGAGATATTTTCAAATTCAATGTTTCTTCCACAGGTTGAACTGTTCATATGAGGTACTGAAGTACTAACAAGCGTATAAACTGAGAAGGTCCCATCCAGGTTTCTTGCCTGACATTTGATCAGATTTCTTTAACAAATGCACAGAGTGTGAGGGTTTTGCATTTTGTTTTCCAGACGAAATCTGTTTACTTTTATATTGTTCGGTTAGAGTCTAACGAAGAGAACGTGGTTCTGATGGATTTCGAAGTTATCTAAGCAACCAGTAGCGCCTCGTTTGAATTAATTTCCTGATGGCAGTGATCTGCGATGCTTTTCTGAATTAATTCTCAGGAGTAGTCAAAATGGTACCGTGCGCACAGTCTTGCTAAAACAACCCAAACGAAGCTCTCTTTTAAGAATGAATGTCGAACGAATCCAAAGGGTATCAAACATGCCAGTGCGTTTTGCTAAACAAATGCTACTTTCAAAAAGCAAAGTCGAACGCATGCAAATAGGTTTCAAAATGTCAGTGCTTTGTGCTTAACAAATGCCATTTTTAAGAAGCAATGTCGAGCGAATGCAAATGGTATCAAAATGTCAAAGCTTCGCGCAAAACTAATGCTACTTTCAAGAAGCAAAGTCGAACTAATCCAAAGGGTATCAAAATGTCAGTGCTTTGTGCTAAACAAATGCCGTTTTAAGAAACAAAGTCGAACGAATCCAAAGGGTATCAAAATGGCAGTGCTTTGTGCTTATAACAAATGCCGTTTTTAAGAAGCAAAGTCGAACGAATGCAATAGTTATCAACATATCAGTGCTCCGTGCTTAACAAATGCCGTTTTTAAGAAGCAAAGTCGAACGAATGCAAGGGGTATCAAAATGACAGTGCTTTGTGCTTATCAAATGCTTCAAGAAGCAAAGTCGTACGAATTCAAAGAGTATCAAAATGCCAGTGCTTTGTGCTATTAAACAAATGTAGTTTTTAAGAACAAAGTCAAACGAATGCAAATGGTATCAAAATGTCAGTACATTGTGCTCAACAAATGCGCCGTTTTTAAGAAGCAAAGTCGAACTTATGTAAAGGGTATCAAAATGTCTGTGCTTTGTGCTAAGACGTGTCGCAAAAAGGTGGCCCGCATTTGTTTTTAAGGGTATCGCGTGAATGTAACTTTGATTCCCTGGATTATAAGATAATATTCTAATTAAAGTTATATATCATTTTAAAGCTGTTTCGATGAAGTTTTTAGATCAACTACACTCCGTTCACGATTCTTGCGCGTTCTTTTTTAAAAAAGAGTTTTTTTACCAAAACATCTGGCAAATATCCCCTGTTGACACGTTACATTTTGAATTATTTTTCGTCTTTAAACGCTCATAACTCAAACAATATATGACTATTATACTTATTTTTCGTCTTGATAAAGGTAGATGGAAGTTTTATTTCAAAGGATGAATTTTAGCGTCCCATATTGTGACGTCATAGAGTTTGAAAAATAGAATCGTGCGCGACCTTTTTGTGACACGTCTAAACAAATGCCATTTTTTAAGAAGCAATGTCGAACGAATGCAAACGGTATCAAAATGTCAATGCTTCGTGCAAAACAAATGCTACTTTCAAGAAGCAAAGTCGAACGAATCCAAAGCGTATCAAAATGTCTGTGATTTGTGCTAAACAAATGCCATTTTTAAGAAGCAAAGTCGAGAGAATGCAAAGGGTTTCAAAATGACAGTGCTTTGTGCTTAACAAATGCCGTTTTTAAGAAGCAAATAAAGTCGAACAAATGCAAAGGGTATCAAAATGTCAGTGCTTTGTGCTCAACAAATGCCGTTTTTAAGAAACAATGTCGAACGAATGCAATAGTTATCAACATATCAGTGCCTCGTGCTCAACAAATGCCGTTTTTAAGAAGCAAAGTCGAACGAATGCAAGGGGTATCAAAATGACAGTGCTGTGTGATAGACAAATGGCGTTTTTAAGAAGCAAAATATAAAGTCGAATGAATGCAAAGGGAATCAAAATGGTAGTGGTTTCTACTTTTTACTACATATTGGATTTCATTGAGTTCTGCGCATTCCATATTCCTTCTGGGTCGACGACATCTGACGATAGTGATTTTTAATTATTATGATTTTTTGGCGTTCCTCAAGGCTCTATTTTTGAACCCATTCTTTTTATTTATGTATAACCCTTTTATGACAACTTTGCGGCTTCTTTTCATTATATAAATGACATTCCTCAAATGTTTCTGTCTGTCATTATTTTGCAGACGATACAGTTTTGTATATTCGGCTAATAAAATGAGCTTTCATAGGCCCTTTTTAACAAAGAACTTATAACAACCGATAATACGAAAGCTGACACTTGTAAATGGACAAAAAACTTTTTGATTTGTCAATGATCCACCAACTGCACGTCTTCAGTATCCCACTAAAAGGAATTAGCCTGCGTTGGTAATATAAAATGTGATTGTTCCAGCATTGGACTGTCCGGCTTCAAATGATCAATTATATCCAAGACATTATTCACCATGCGAGTAAAATGCTTTATGCATCGGTGCGTCGGCATACTTTTATATTTTGTCATTCATATACGAATATATTTTATGACTCTGATTTGACGATTTCTTGTATACAATTATTCATAAAAGATACAGTTGGCTGATTTGTAGTGACCTTTCCGATTAACAGATAATATAAATTCCTTTGAGAAATTCTGTCTGGGTATTCACGGATTATTTATCGTGTTTGTTGAAAAAACTTGACAGGAAATTGATGGATGTACATTCAGCTCTATGATAGTTGTATTTGCACTTGTGTCTAGGGCAGCCATGAAGACGGCAGTTGATCTTATGTTATTTATAACCGACGTATTCTGAATTAAAAACCTAAATTACAAATTTTTAGATTTGAACCTTTATTTCAGTTGATTGTTCATATTTATACAGTAATGTTGTAATTTGATAAATCTTGTAAAATGTAATGTTATTATAGTTTTACTAACAATTGAATATTTATGAAACGAATTTATTTTAAAAAGACGGGAGCCATCTTGAAAGTGGTGGCAATTTTTAGACTTGTGTTTTGGCTTTTGATGTAGCTTTTTAAAAATAGTGGCCATTTCCTTACGTGGCTTGTCTCCAAAACTAATGTAGAAATGCCATTTCACTGACTTGTTGCTTTTATCACTAAGATACTAAAGTATATTTGTACCAGCGTGGTTGTAATGCTCTTCTTATGTTCCCATTCCTTAAAGGGGGACCAGACCCAAGGGAAGAACTATGGAAGAATTAAGAACTGCTTTTTAAATAAAGAGTGTTATTAAATTTAATTAACGTTACTTTTGTACCCCCACGAGAGATATTCATCCATTAGCTATAGAGCATGTGATGTCTGAGTATTGTATTATTGATAATAATTCATGGTTTCAAAAGGAATTATTATCTTTGATATTAGGATTAATACATAATTATTAGATTTTAATGATAATTGCAGAACGCTGCACTGCTAGTAAGATTAAAGTTATATTTTGGTGCTTTAAGAGGAAACGATGATGAAAGAGAATTTATTAGCTGAAATTTATAATACTTAATATACTCCCATGAGAGTCAATTACCCATTACTTGTAGTGCAAAGTTTGGCTACGAGTCTTATTCCGCCTAAGAATGATAATTCATGTGTTAAAAGATTTTTTTATTAAATCTACAAAATGCTACAATAGTGCAGATATTTGTGTTTATGGGAAAAATACTCTGTTAGCCTGACGTCTTTAAAACGATTAGTAACAAGATAGACATACATAAAATTTTCCCATGGCATATGGCAGCTTCTTCACTTTAAAAGAAACAAACATCATGGATCCCCCACAACTTTTATTTTTTAACTTAATTTTTATGATTTCAATCTGGTTTGATTCCTTGACAACTTAATGATATACAATATGATTTTACTACTATATGTACGGGTATAAGCATCGCCTGTGGTGCCACATGTTATTAATAATATTTGTAAACATAATAATTGAATGTTTGAATAAATGGAATTGAATTAGACGTTCCCACTACGCGTGCCTACTTTTTATGTTTCTCAGGGAACTGTTACACTCGACAATGCGTTTCGTATATGGGCAAATTTACAGAACATTTTTTCAGAACTTGAAGATTATGTTATTACACATACAATGCTAAAATATTAAGTTATTTTTGAGATAAGGTTGCCATGGTAGCCTGTATTCAGGGTAGGCAGGTCAGTTAAATTATAATGTATAAAATAGATAAATTTGTTAATCATTCCTCGGTACCTATTTCAAGCAGATCAAACGCATAGGTCATTGCCAACTATTCGTTGAACTGCTCCATACCCCTGTTGCCCTTGTTTAATATTTCCACAGTGGAATAGTTCTTTTTTCATAAATTGCATTTCAAATTATCATAGTGTTATTCTCTGTCCGCAAGTTCTTCTTGCAACCAGATTTTGAATGATATTCAACTGTGACTAGCCTTCCTCAAATTTACAATACTACCTAGAAATCCTTAGAGCAGATATAACACCTTGTCCATACACTATACGAGTCCATGTATGTCTCTGGCAGTGTCCTCCTACTTATTCTTGATTAGTACATAAAATCTAATGGTACTCCTAATGTATCTGTTAATGTCACACTCTGCAACAGCCGCACTAACCTCATCTGATCTGTCATTTTGATATTTGGTGTGTGTGTATGTAATTCCACTTTGCCCATCCTGTCATACATTGCTATTGTGATTTGTTATGATGTTATAGTGATCACAAATAAACATTTGTTTAGGAACAAACAACGAGAAACAATACCAAACTTTTTTTAGAAAAATGTATGATTTCCGCATGCTTTAAAATAATTAAAATAACAAGTTATTATGATATTTTATACGTTATAATTTAATTGACCTGCCTACCCTTAATACAGGTTACCATGATAACCCTATCTCTTAATTAATTTAAGATGTAGCGTTAATATTTGAGCATTGTATGTGTAATTACATAATCTACATTTTCTGAAAATATGAGATGGATATGTGAAAAAATAGCAAAATGAGAGCATTTTTATCAGAATATATGGATCGCCCCTTGTATAACATAGTACTTTATAGTCCTATATACTGAAACGTCATCAAGTTTCTGCAATTATGTAACCGAACAAATAACACCAGAGTTGCATTGGCGATATGATGTCCCCGGGGAGTGTTTTGTTGAGAATTTTCGTCGAGAATATTGTACCCCTAGGAAATATTGTCGAAGTTTTAAACCTGAGGCCCTGTAATATGTTATAACTTGTTTCAAAGAGCCCTAGTGTATTGAGTTATTTAGCCAATATTTAGTTTAAAGAAATCATTTTACATATGTTAAGCTGCAATGTAAATAAGCGATAGCTTACTTACTGTACACATGATCATGAATAAGGATAAAAATATTGACATAACAAAATAGGAAATACTATTTTACAACTGCATTCCCGGGCCTCAGCTTCAACCTTTTTAGGTTTTATTTGTGGCGCCTCTACCAGCATAAAAAACACGGAATCTTTTCCTGATTTTCATCCCCTTCCACTCAGTTTTTCAATTTTTTATGCATCAGCATGTTGCATTTGTAGACACAGTTATTAACCTCTTAAAAGGGAAATATGTTTCGAGTGGGATAAAGTGGGAAGCAATGTTTCACATGTTATTTTCCCACAGGGAAAACTCATGCAATCCATTATTTTCAGTTAATTTTGGTCACCCAGAATTGATATTTTTAAAATCCCTGCTTGAAACATATTTTCTTTTTAAGAGGTTACCTAACTCTAAAAATGGAACATGTTGATGCATTAAACATTGAAAAAACGAGTGGAAGGTTTTCAAAAAATATAGTGGTTGGGTGCTTGTACCTTCCCTGTCTCAAAATCCAAATTATTTGATCATCTCTATGAGTACTTCTCCTTTAGATAATGGATTGGCCTAATATGTGTACCTTTTTAAATCTTCAGAAAATAGCCTCACTCCAACATATGACTGTCTAAAATCTGTTGCGATACCTTCCGTGGTCCTTTGAAAAATGATATCGTAATCTCATTCTCTGGTAACCGTCATTTCAATCTCCATAAACCGTCATCTTAATTTTTCATATCCGTCAACCCGTCACCAGTCAATCCGTTTTTTGTACTCGTCAACTCGAGTATCCAATCAAAAAACTAAGAACCGTCAGTTCATTCGCCAATTAAATCACAACTATTTTAAATTAACATTAACCAATCACAACCGCCAATGATTTCTGGAAAATTTGATCGAGTTGAGGGCTCAATTTATAGTATCGCCCATTGATAAACACCGAGCGAAATATAGTCCAGTAAAATTCTCTTTCTACTTTCGTAAGGCACAGGCTGCGAGCTTTATACCCTCAGCTCCAAATACCGTTCAAAGATGTGCCGGTGTTGACCTCCATTGAATTACATTTTGCTTAGTATCAAAAGGAATATTTTAAGCTTTCCAAAACGAGGCCTTGTGTCATGCTCCATTAAGCAAATGTACTTATTTTCTCTGAAATAGTTTCTAATCAATTGTTTTTGTTCGTTGTAAATATGAGTTGCACCAAGATCACCCTTTGGGTTGCATTCGGTTCGGGTTTTTGCTTTTGAACCAAACAATCATAAATAATATATTATGCTTTTAATGGCGTCGAGAACTACGATATAGGATTCTAGTAACCAATTATAAATATTGTGTGGGCCTATAAGTGTCAAGCGCCTGTATATTTTTTATTTACTTATCTCAGACGGTTACCCGTATCTTCAAATTTAAACAACTGATTCATTTCGGAAATCATAATAAGTTATAGTCATTGGCAATCTACAGGCCTACAGAACAAATGGCAGTAATCTCTAAATCTCCTAAATGTCTTTGTTTTAAGTAAGTTGCGAAGGATCGAATAAGTCAAACAAATATTTGTGGGAGATATCAAAACTATAACTCAGGTGAAAGTAGTTTGTATTTCCATCATAAATTATCCCCATTCAGCGATAAAAGCTAAAATATATGACAAATAGTGCGATTTTATACCTAGGTTGTCGACATGGCCAGATATATTGCCTCTTCGGAGTTTGTTGGTAAACTACTTAGCTCAATACCTTTATCCTTTGGACAGACAGTAGGGGCCTTAAGAGATGTAAATAGTGGCAGGTGGCGACTGGCAATACTTTCAATTTACGTGGAAATGCTAGTGATGTAACTCAAAGAGATCAATTCTTCTACTCCGGACTATCTTTAAAGCCGGAGATTGCTCGTAAGGTCTTTTCTCGTCCAAATGTTTAATTGATGGGTCTTGGTTCTGAACTGCATTCCTAAGTTGATATTCATTTAATTAAAAGACCTTTGATTTCCGTTTAGTAACTTGTTAATCAATTATGCAATGGGATTTATTCGGCTATTCCCAAAAGCATCAAAGGCGCACGATTGATCAGGTTTTGCAATGAAATGTAAAAAGGAGTGATGTTATTCTCTTATTTTATAATTGAAAGATATAAAATCTTACTGAAACGACGCGTTCAGGACATTTTAACGCCGATTAGATGAACGAATTGTCCAATTACAGAGACATACAATGACCCCAGCTAGTAAACATTCAGCCAAATGATTCTCCGTCACACCACTATGCAATAAAAGTATTATGAGTAACACATTTATGTAAATATCGATGCCCGTCCCTGAAGACTTACAACCCAATTTCTAAAGATCTAATTTTCGATGAACCTCAATCCAATAGTGAATTTAATTCGATTGGAATGGAGAATCACATTTGTTATAACGTGATTCTGTTTGAGGATTATGGAAATGTGCTTTAAAGTAGTGAAAAGTCGCATGATACATCGGGTAACAATATCACAGACCCATACATATATATTCAAATTGTTTACAAATGATGTACCGCAAGCCTGTGTTATACTAGGCCTATAGACCAAAGAGCAGATGAACAATTACCGCAAGGCTAGGCACAAACGTTTTCTGAACTCCGAACGCCCGAAGGAAGTGAGGGATTCCAAATAGCCCATGGTATGAAATCTCTAGGACGTCTAATAAAGGAGCTGGCAGCGATATTTGACCTATAACATTAGCATACCTACATATGTTCCCTAATAATTTTTATTATAACCGTTTAATATACTTCCTGCTTTTGGGCTGAATTATGCCTGCCATTAACAGAGGTCAAAAAATTACCAAAAAAATAAAACCCCAATTTTTCACAATTTGGAGTACACAATGCAACAGAAAATAATACAAAATGATTTTAAATATATGATTTAGGTTTCTAAGCTATACGTTTAAGGTTATTTTTCTTATCAATACCAAAAATGTTTTAGCAAAATGCAAATATTAGCATGCGTTGGTGTAAACTTTTTTTTTAATGGATTTTTATTTCAGTTCAAGCAGTACATTCAATACATATTAAAGTTAAGTCATTTTACAATAATGTCGGTGGGTAAGAGGGTATCACACATACATCCAGCATTATGTGCTGTGCTTCTAAAAGTTGGTGTAAACTGATCGCCATTGATTTATAGTCATATCCTGGATGGAAATCTGGGGCGTTGGGATACTGGACCGTATCCCAACACTGACGTCATTTTCACTCTGTATGCAACGCTTGGTGGAATGTGCGTGTAACTTAAATACAGGATATATATAAGTCACGTGGACCAATCAGATTGCAGGGAATTTCACCATTATGGAATAATATAATTTATTCAATGATTGGAGTGAAATACAGAAAATATTTTCCCGAGAAAGTTTGTATTTCATGAGGCGCTAGCCGAGTCAAATACAGACTTTCGAGGCAAAATATTTTCTGTATTTCACGAGAAATCATTGAATAACGTTTATATTGCACGATCAAGGAAAAAGTGAGAAAAGGTCACGTCATCAAAGTCTGATTGTAGCTCTGATTGGATTTTTGACGTGCATCTTTGAATTTGTCAAATGTAAATACTCCCATAATATGTAACCGATCTCTGTCATATTTGTACCACTTGCTAGGACCCTTAATAGGCTACTATCTGGAAATTTTCAATTTCATCAGCTGAAGTGGAGCGAATCGTTATTTCATCTCTTCGTCTGCCTTATTGGCTCCATGGAAACAATGTGCATGTTTCAAATTGCTCTCTTGCAAAATGCAAAGCTATTGATTTTTCAGTATCAGTCATATCCTCGGTGAAAATCTAGGGCGTTTGGGACACTGGACCGTATCTCAATGATGGCGTCATTTTCACTCTGGATACCACACTAAGTTGAGAGTGCGTGTAAATACAGAATATATTTAAGTCAACTGGACTAATAAGGTTTCAGGGAATTTCACTATCATGGAATAGAGTCATATGAGAACAACTTTATTTTACTCGTACCTGTGTAATATCATTTATTATCGTATGATCTGTAAAATGAAACCCTCTGATTGGTCAGTTCTTGTGCTGCACTAATCTATATTGGAACCTGCCACTTTCAACTGTATTGCTACGGGATTGATCATCTCCGTAGCAATACAGAAAATATTGGTACGGAGGGGACTCAGTAGCAATACAGTGACCGATCGCATAAACATAAGATAAATTATCTTTCAATATCGTTATCTTCATCCTCGTATCCAAAATTGGCCAAGTGGAATTTCGTAATTTATGTTTCAGTAAAGAATTTCTGATCATTTGAGCATTTGCTTTATTTACATCAATTTCATGAATGTAGTTTTGGTATTACCATCATTTTGTTTTATCATTAGCCTTTTGAGACTCATTCTGACTGAACTCCATAGCCTGCGATCGCAGTTGTAATAAATATTGGACTAGTTTAAGCAAGTATCTGTCGTTATATGTGAACTTTTCCAAGAAAACCAGCGATTGTTGCTTACAATTTAGAAGATACAATACCTTGGCCTTGATAAACATATGAAGGTTTATTTGCCAAATATACACTATCGTTATGTTACTCGCGTTAATTTGGAATTATAGCGAATTTTATAACGGGATCCTCTCTAAAATGATTATTTATGATCAATTTTTTCGTCGACAACATTCATGTCTCGCGATGGTAGTACTTATTCTGCGGGACGATCATTTTAAGGACACTTTGTTCTCTTTCCTTATAGTTATCAAGTCATATATGGCGGAATAGTGGTAATATAATTGGACTATCTTCTCTACAAATTGAACCCCGTGGTGGTTAATGGTCAAAATAATAAGTCGAAATTATGGTGATAAAAACAATTATATTGATCTACGGGGAATTCCATTTGATAAAGTACTGACAAGCCAGAGGCCGAGTATTTAATTCCAAATTGAAATTTTTCCTCCAGAATATATCTGCATCAATTCTACTTATTTTATGTCATGTCATTGAATCGGTACAAAGGTGGTTGCCTTTTATAATGATTAAAAAGAAATCTCATGAATGAGGTCTTATTTATTCCTGAATATGCTCAAAATGATCGACAGATCATATTGTTTTTAATGGTTGAAGGGGTGGTTGGTTTGGACTTGAACTAGGCAACGAAGCCATTACAGAAATATTTTAGAATCAAATCTAATGTTTCTCATGCCTTTTTTCTTTTGCACTATACTTGGCTTATGGCCATTGTGCCTATGGAGTTACACCTCTTCCACCTCTTCCGTATCTCTCAAGTACAACGTCTATGAAATTTAACAAAATGCATTGTTCGAAGAGGGTGGCCTAACATGATGACTGATGCAAGTTGGAACTTTGACGCGCCATTTCGAGCACTATCTGCTGAAAAACATTTACATTAGTAAGACATTAAAACAAGGCATGGCTGTAAATGGTGAACAGGTTCATCCATGATGGATGCTTTATAGTACCACAAGGACCTCCTAAACCACATAGAAGACGCACGTGTCCCAATACTCTCAACTCATTTAACCTTATATATGATACACAAGAGTACCGTAATATGAGCGTATCCTTTAGCACCAACACATTGAACCAGTGATGATCTCGTCCTATCTCAGTTTTAATAGCACATAGTAACTATGTTGGCACATCGAGCAGAATGATTTTGAGATTGAAGAGGAGGTAGGTACTTTACCAGAAATCCAGAGGTATGAAAAATAAATCCATTGTTGTTACCAAGGCAAATAATGACGTCCAGCGTTTGATGATAAATTTAGATTGGTCGGTAGTAAATAGTTAAATAAAAATCTTATTCTAATTTAATTGATGTTTCTTTCAATTGCTATGCTGTATTAATGAAACTTGATTTCGTTATTGGTGATTATCACTACCATTTTATGTCCTCTGTGCTTCATAATATTATCCTTTCGAGTAATATCATGGCTATAAACAATTGTAGCTTGGGTAAATCAAATGAATTTGATCTTTCTTTCGTAAGCATTATAATGATTCATAATATTATTATACTCCATAAATATTTCATTTTTATTCACTTGCCTAAATCTGAAAATACCTCTCGCAGCTCAACAAATTCCATTGTCTTGTCAACCCGGGCTTGTCACACTACATTGACGTTGTCCTCAGAAAAAGGGTTAGATAGCCAACAAGGATAAGTGTTAAAAAATAATAAGCTATATACGGTATATAATATTATATATATATGGCAGGTCTCTTCCAAAATGCATTTGAAAACTAAGTTAAAATCTATGCAATCTTATACAGTTGCGTTCGATTTTCTTCTTTCTTTTTATTTCAGTAGTGACAATGTAATATAAGACTTCACACATGAGGTCATAGACATTTACATCCAAAATGGCATCTTTGAATGCTTGAACACTAATGGGACTAATGGCCTTCCTTACACTAAAAATACCACTTCAGACTTCAGACCACTTCGCTTTTATGACATTTC
>CAIIXF020000231.1:0-25000 GCA_903813345.2 Owenia fusiformis | reverse complement strand
AATTATTTGAAAATAGCTTATTATCGCTGATTGAGCTCCCTCGTGGAGTATAAAGTAGCTGGGCACCGTTTGCTAAGAGATTTCGCATAACTATCACAGCAACATCGATATTGTGTAAGTAAATTTATTTTATAATTTAATTATTTCACGATTTCCAATGGCGCCCGATTGACAGCCACAGTAATTTCTTAAGGAAACGTCAGTAAATGACTACAACGTAAAAGGATAGTTATAGATCATTTTGTGTAAATATTGCATGTAATTGCGTGATGGTAAATAATAAATTCTATCACTGAGTTATTAACAAGCAGAATTATTAAAATGTACTGCTATACTGAGTACTCAATAGTAAGCAAGTCATTGTCGCAATAGATTTCTAAAATACACGAGTACTAGACATGATAAAACGTCATCGAAGTAACGACTCGTCTGGAGCCTATTTTTCTTTTGAAACTATAACGTTGACTCGTGTATCACTATATTCTGTTAGTTTTGTGATTAAAACTCTTTGCACAAAATGTTAGGGGATTGCTATTTGAAGTGTTTTTTGTTTCTTTTGAAATGCTCTCTCTCTATATGACAAAATTAGTCAATTTTTATTTCGTTTCATGGTCAATATCTTTTTCAATTTTAATATCTTTATAATTCGTCTCATGATCAGTATCTTTTTAGATGCCTGTATCTTGTTCTTTAGTTCACTTTGTTAGTCACCTATGCACTAAAGTAAAACACCGTTTTGTTTATAATTTTGAAAATGGAAGTTTTGATTTTTAGTTTCCCAACGCCGATACTGCAAAACTATTGTGAATACATATACGTTTTCATTTCAAATGTTCGTCTTGAAACATTTTTGGGCAGATGGCAATATTAAATACTGCTCTAACTTATGAATGAGAAACACATAATAAACGGATGAGGGACAAATGATTAAGCATAAATGATATATGATATTTCAACGATATTTGATGTTTGCTGTTTGACCGACAGTGATGAATGAGAAAGGCAAAATAAATATTGTTGAAATAAGTTCTCATCTATCAGGGTAATATGTTACACATTGAAAGTGCTAAGAGGGGCTTATTAAGAGGGGGCAAAACCAGGTGATTTAACCCAAATTATCGGTTTTATTGTTTTTCTCTAATAAAAAAGTAAACATATTTGCAATGTTCTTCTCGACTTTTACAAGTTCCAACTGTTTGTACATTATTTTGTAAAACAAACCATTGACATTAGATTGTGTGACGTTGTTGTTTTGATTTCTAGAAAAGTCCATTAAAAGCACATAATCTACCTTCTTCAACGCTGGGATTTACTTGATCTAAAATATGCATTGCATTTATTGAGCAGCCCGTCCTCACATGGCAACAATGAAGTAGTAATGGTATATTAAATATCCATAAATGACTATATAGCTTCGATGCTATTTCAATACAATAGATACTTACGTCCTAGGGAGGATTAATTTAGTCTTACGCCGAAGGATTATGCTTAAATAATGAAACTTCCTATACGTTACCTTCCAATACAATCCCTCTGAGGCAACAATTCGATCGATGCGTTGTCACATTCTGAAATTCAATAGGAAACTACAATTTGTTTTTACTGTTCTATTACAAATTCAACAGCGGGGATTCCATCTTCTTTCAGGCATATTCTAGGATAGATGTGATCGAATTGGTTCTTATCCGCATACACTTAATGAGATCGACTTTATTCCCTATGATATACAATTAATCTTTATAATGTTTGCCGGTAAATCAATTTTTCAAATGAGATTAACAGTAATTTGTAAAATTGAGAAATTATCAAATTGCTGGTATATCAATTTTTCAAAAGAGATTGACTTTGTAAACATTAGCATCTTCTATGCAATTTATTGCTGCCTCTTTGGTCGTGATTAGCTTATGATACATTCATTGGAAATTGGCAATTTAACATTTTATGCCGTTTCCTAAACTATTACTCTTAATGCCGTAGAAATTTGAATTTGATAAAATAGATCTATACAGTTCAAGCCAACATTTAAAGTGGGAGAGTAAAGCAAAACACTTTGTTTTCTCCTGCTAAGAATGCAAAAGAAGGAAGAGCGTGTATGTACACCGGAATAAAAAATTCCACTTTCCCAATCAAAGATCAAATGATTATATAATGACTCCAATGTACATGAAATTTCTCATCTTCGTTTGTTGGTGCACTAGACCATTGTATGGGATTTTGGTGATTTGCTTTGTGTTTTTTTGCTTCGAAATACTCTCTTATGTTTTCCTACTCGGCATTTGTGCATATATTACCATTGACTAAGTAAAAGACATGTAGATGCAAAAATATTAATATAAGACGACTTCGATAACAAAACTCTTGAAGCATGCCTTTTTATATTAAGTAATTGGCAAATCAATGTGACCTAAAAGCAATTCTAACCAAATGACCACCATTATAAAGCATATCTAGGTTGTATTTGTACTGATGCCTTATTAAGGCTAAACTAACATCACTACCGCCCAACAATGAAATGTAACAATCACAGTAAAATAGTAATAAAGTAAAGAATTCTTCAAATTAAAAATTTAATGTTTCTTTGATGTATTACGAAAACTATAGGAAATGTTTTAGTCTATGTCGAATGTAATGGCATGCTTTGAGACACCATTTCCCTGGTCGATGATCCTCGGGGAATTTATCTTACCAGCATGTTCAATAAGAGTGCTATTTAATTGACTCAACCATTATCCCATTGTTATATTCCAGCGTTTATTTTCTAAAAAAGGTGACACGCAAACAAAACATGGAGTACTATTGTACAATGTTCTACAAAATGGCAGTAGTTTGAACTTCATGTCAGTCACTAAGTGGTGCTGTAGGTAGCACAATTACGCCCAGTTATAGTATTAAGGGTTTCATTTCAGTTTTGATATTTTATGTTTTCAACAGCAAGTTATTATTAACGATTGCAAAGTTGTGGTGAAGTATGACTACACAATTTGATGCTGCGAACTTTCTTTTGTCTCGCAATGCTTTGATGTTAAACACAGATAATCTGATTAGAGTAGTTACAGTTGTCATAAAATTTGAAGATTTTCATTTATTTGTGGCCCTTTATTGCTCTCGATGCTCAAACCTTACAAATTGCCATCATATTCTACTGACACTGTCATAATTCACCCTTTAACTTCCTATCTCATCGGGAGAGACTAGAACTCACGTGCTGGTTGTCTTGCCATGTCCAAAATTTGGATCACCGTCGGATTTCATCAACGGATTGGAATCAATTCGGCCAATCCCACCATGTCCCCATGTGGTGTAAGTGTGAATGGTCACTTGTGGCCGCTTCGACTTGATTCTAAGAATTTGAAGCTGGTTCTCAAATCTCTACCGGCTAAAGATTGATAAGCGCCTCATTGTGGACGATTGGAAACTAAAATAGTTCGCCCCTCTAAGCTGGTTCTAAATAATGGATATTCTGAATATGAGATCGCTGTGCTCTTCATATGTTTGGGAGAATTATAACATTTCCCTGCGTTTTGGCACTTTGAATCCTTAAAGACGCCACCAATTTATAACATATCGTGGATATTTTGGGAGATATTATATTTGAGATTGCAAGGAATAGATTGGTAAGTCAGCTGTACATGTTTGCTTGCAATTTAGTTACTCCCTATAGATCTGTCTCTGCCTTAAGAATTGTGTTACAAAATGCGTCTTCAATGCTTCCAACTAATGGTGATATCATCTGATGGGACTAAGTTTAAAAATTGGTTCCATACATTTTGCATTCATTTAACCTAGCTTCTTAATAGACAGCTGCGTTTACATTACATTACAGAACTTAACTCTACGCTCAGGTCCCAGTGCTAAGAGGTTGGATTTCCAATCGCAAATTATTCCTTTCTAATTAATTCAATTGAATGTATTTTCGAAATATCCAGAAAACACGAGTTTCAATTTGGGAAATCGTATTGTGGCGATGACGTTCCCAATTGGCAGGATTCATTCAAGCTCGGTCATTAGCCCCCATGGGTTAACCTAGCATACATTCAGCACGATCAAGGACATGACAGTTCAAATCATCATTTGCGATTATGTCAAAACAATATGTTGCACACTGACACTCCCCTACAAAAATTTAGCAACCTAAACTCTCCTATCGATCATGTGACACAAGTCGTTACGTTTGGCATCTAGGAAATTCAAAATTATTAAAGGCGTATTGCCAACCGATTGTTATTGAAGAAAATGATTCAAACTACCAGTAAGCTTTCCACCACTATCCTATCATATAGGCCTCCAGAGCTGACAGAGGATATATACGTAGACGCGTGTAAAAATAGAATGGTGATATCTGTGTACTTTAGTGTTACCTGAATTCACGCCCCCCCCCCCCCCCCGCCATATATTCTTCTATGTTCCACATCATGGGAAAGAGTAGGCTGGGTGAATATCCTTATAGTTTATACTCAATCATTTCATAAGACATGTACCGTAAATTTGTCTAATGTTTCAACGATTTCTGTCATATGGATAAGCTGACAATAGCACATCGATCATTTGCGTCTAATTGATTGATGATGGGAATAATCGACTATGGAATGTTTTGGGTTGATTGAGTAGTATATGTACTGATTGTACTTGTCATTCAATCAAGCCTTGTTTGTTTGAACTGACGTTAACATCATAAAATCATCCATTCGATCTCAGATGTAGCTATCTTTTTGGCAATTGGCAAATGGACATCCAGAGATTCCTCGATATAATTCCTAGCGTAGCTTATTCTTATGGAAATCTTGTGGTTATTTTGCTCAAGGGAGGCCAGCTTATTGATCCTAGCTCATAATTAATTGGCGATTGCGTCTATTGTCACACATGAATTCCGTTTCATGTCGAAATTGAAGATATAACCTATTCAGTCATATCCTCAGGGATTGCATAATGCATTGTAAATACAAAGTCTAGGTTTTGTAAAAGTTGATCATGTACAAGTATGAGGGCATCTCATTGAAACCACGAGGTATCGACTTTTGCAAATTATTAGAATTAAATTTGTACGTTTTTATGTCACCACCACAGGTGGTTATAGTGTCCAACCTTTTGGACGGCGTTCGGTGGATGGCGCCTGTAACATATGGCAGCTGGTATTTTGCATGTGAATGCATTGTTATTTAATGCGAGGTTCGGTAATGTTTATGGCTATGTTATAATACAAAAATCATCATTGAACCATGGTGCGTTAATGGAACTGATTCTTTAACGTATATATCATTTCTAGTATTTCTAGCTTTTTACCCCCATATTTTAATAAGAATTTATATTTACGAGAAATGATAAAGGCCAAAGTACGTCTCATTTTGATTGTCACGGTTGACTTATTGTTTATTACGTTAACGTAATAGTTTTATGATATATGTTCTTGTGCTTGACTGAACTTGAAAGACATGATAATATTCTTAAATTGACGTATTTTTCAACTGCTTCTCATAAATTTGTACGTTCAACATTTACCATGGTCTTCAATAATATTTAATTAAATCAAACATTAATTGGACAACAAATCAATATTAACAATGAAACCAAACAGAAATATTGAACTTCATAAAATGACAGAATTAACGAGAAGATCATCGAACATAAACAATTCTTGAAATGAGCTGGTGGGATATTCATGAAATATTTAGAAAACTGACAACAATCGAATAAACAGTTAGCATCATTTACAATGCAGTTTTTATTACCCCACATCATATATTATGTGCATCCTGTTTGTACAATCCTGGTCTCTGCTATACTCGTTCAATTAATCTTTATGCTAGATTTGAGAAAACATATTTGTGACAATCTGTGTGCTTACAATTGATTTTATGCTAGTCTGTTGGATTCTACTCTGGTAGGTATAGATTACATATGAAGATTGGATCAAGTTTCCACATCTTCATTGAATATTGAACTAGATGCAAAAGCTCGATTAACAAAACACAACAATACATTATATCATGAATAAAACAAGCGTTGCCTCCTGAATAAACAGGAAATATGTTAAAAATTAATAGCCGTAAGAATAAGGTAGTTATTTCTGAATAGATGCATGATATGAACATCCTGGCTTTATAATGACTGGTATATCACTGTATGAATCACTGTACTTATGTTTTTGCTAAAGAGATCAACTCAGATTATGTTTTACCAATGTTTCTCTTATTTCCGCTGTCACCGAATACAAATGCAACGATTTAATTGTTTCAAATCATTTAAGGTGTGGTGGAATCTATTGCGGAAATGCATCCATTTAGAACAACGTTCAATTCAGTTTTTTTATGTCCTGTTTACTAAATCCCGGATCATAATTATCACCTTTTAAGAGTTCCATTTCATTTACTCTTCCAAGTATTTCGTATTTCCAGAGACATTCAATCAATAAGTCATCATTTTGTTTTAACATAGCAACATGATTCAATCTCCATTATATTTCACTAAAACTATGTTACACTTTCTTTTTAGAAATCCAGTCTCTTTTAATGTAAAAGCCATCACCCACACGGTTCGGTGAAGGTATTCAGGGCATTCACTCATCACAGGTAATTGATTACTGGTTTAAAATAATGGGCATTTAATAGTCCCTAGGTTGTTTTACCAGCTTACAAATAAGTTCACACTCGAGACATGCAATATTTAGGTGGCGAATGAATTTTCAAGGGGTAACATGTGTAAGAAGGAATAGACGTATGAATTGGTCATAGATGTTTTAGTCTTGCTCTTTTATGAAAAAGGAATTAGTTTTTCCTTTTAGAACCTTTTGTTTTAATATATTTGTAAAGTTGACCTACTCATTTCACTCAAACCATAACTCTTTTAAGAACACCATGTGAGAGATGTGCAAGTTGTAGTCTTGGTATGAGTAATAGTATCCACACTATTTTGGGCGTCAAAGAATTCCTTTTCTTTTTGTAATTGATCGTCAACTTGTATTGATAGAATTTCAGTGAAAATAAACTGCCAAAAATAGTCTTTGGTATCGGACTTGGTTAATGCATGGTTCATGAATGGTAGGGGAAGTTGAGACCTAGACAATGTTTCTTTTATTGTATAAAGATCATTTTTGAAAGTCAAATAATCTTTGCTTTTGGATTGGTTTAATGGTTTCTGAATGGTGAAGGAAGCGGAAAGCGAGACAATGTTTCTTCAATTGAACAAAGATTATTTTTGAATGTCAAATAGTTTTTGGTCTTAGGTTGGGTACATGCTTTCTAAATGGTGAAGGAAGCGGAGAGCGAGGCAATGTTTCTTCAATTAAACAAAGATTATTTTTGAATGTCAAATAGTTTTTGGTCTTAGGTTGGGTACATGCTTTCTAAATGGTGAAGGAAGCGGAGAGCGAGGAAATGTTTCTTCAATTGAACAAAGATTATTTTTGAATGTCAAATAGTTTTTGGTCTTAGGTTGGGTACATGCTTTCTAAATGGTGAAGGAAGCGGAGAGCGAGGCAATGTTTCTTCAATTGAACAAAGATTATTTTTGAATGCCAAATAGTTTTTGGTCTTAGGTTGGGTACATGCTTTCTGAATGGTGAAGGAAGCGGAGAGCGAGGAAATGTTTCTTCAATTGAACAAGGATCATTTTTGGATGTTTGGGATTGTTTCCTGTATTGCTCTTCCGACTGTTTTTACCTTTTCATAGATTTGTTGGAATTTTGATTATGTTCTAATATTAAAACAAGAATATTTGTCCAAAAGATATTCATAAATGAACGATGGCATTACACTTTTCATGAAACCATACAGTGTCCAGGCAAAGATGAAACGGTATTTCATAAACACCCTATGCAGACAGAGCCTGTGGGAAATATTGGGTGCGGAGCAAATGAGCGGAGGGTGCGGAGCTAACGGTTATTTTTGAATTTAAATTTGGGATATTTCTGAAACTAAGCCGTTTTGGGACTTCAAATATACCAAGATATGTGTATTTGACACCAAATATCAATACAATTGTGAAAATAGTAGCGCAATTCATTCTATAGCGACGCAGTGTGCCTTAAACCTTTCCCAGACCTATATATTTTGAAATTATCCTTTTAATATTGAGTCCCCAGCATTCATAAAAAATGGTGTTCAAGGTGCACTATCTATACAAATTATTTTTGCATCTTGGAAGCCAGGCAGTATCTGTGTGATTTTATAAAAATTCGGACATTTTTTCAGATATGAGCCCCCTCTAAATATTGGGTGCGGAGCAGCTCCATAAACGTAGCTCCGCACCCAATATTTAGAGGGGCTCATATCTGAAGAACATTTCCGAATTTTTATAAAATCACACAGATACTGCCTGGCTTCCAAGATGCAAAAATAATTTGCATGGGTAGTGTATCTTGAACACCATTTTTTATTAATGCTGGGGACGCAGTATTAAAAGGATAGTCTCAAAATATATAGGTCTGGGAAATGTTTAAGGCATACTGCGTCGCTATAAAATGAATTGCACTACTATTTTCACAATTTTATTGATATTTGGTGTCAAATACACATATCTTGGTATATTTGAAGTCCCAAAACGGCTTAGTTTCAGAAATATCCCAATTTTAAATTCAAAAATGACCGTTAGCTCCGCACCCTCCGCTCATTTGCGCCGCACCCAATATTTCCCACAGGCTCTGTCTGCATAGGGTGATAAAGATGCATTATTTTAGTGAATTTCCTTGCAACAGACATACTCAAAAGTATTGGTTCCAACTATAACAATAAACATTTAACAGGTAGTAAGAATAAATTAATCATGTATAGTGTGGGAGATAATACTGCAGAATTATTACAAGCCAATTTATTATGAACGACTTAAACCAACACACTCAAACCAAACCTTTAAATTAGATATCTCCTTATGCTTTGATCGTAGGATACGTTGGAAATATATTTCCTGTGTTGGCGTGTAACAAAAAGAAATTAAGTCGCAATATGGAAGTGTTCATCAAACACGAGAAGTGGGACTATCTTGGAATAATCTTAGGTCATCGATCTAAGGAGTATGTTATTCATTTACATTGGACTAAAGTTCAAAGCGACTTAATAATGTTCTTAAGAAGGAATTGAAAATAATGAAGACTTACCGTACCCATACACTTTATTACATATTTTCAAAATAACAGGTTGAATATATTACATACAAAAACAGAAATAAATAACTTTCATCATTAGAAATTATAATGGTTTGAAATTAAAATACTGCAAAATGAAAAAGGGTCGGGTTTCTATTTTTGAAATATCCACATTATGGTCCCTGGATCAGAAATAACCACAGTTTTTAATAATCTTTGTTGTCTGGAAGGAAGCCATGTTGGAAAAAAGATAATTACACTCGAGGAAAAGTGTTTAACATCATCAATATTGAATGGAAAAAGAAAACAATAATGAGTGGGTGTACAGAACGACTTTACACACTGAAATGCCACTTTGGAAATGCCTAAGATAAGCATGACAATGCAATCAATGTATTTTTATACTTTTCATTGAATTCAAAAGTGTGCATGTATTTATTACTTGTAATACGTACTTGTAAATATGATGTTGCTGGAGACGCATCATTGTTATACCAATGCTATGTCAAACCATGCACATGTATACACAAATATCACACTGAAATGATTTGCCTCGAATTAAAATATTTCGAATGTAATTGATATTGATATCATCTACTTTAGAACAGTAAGAATCATTCAAATTTTGCATCGTCTACTTTCACATCAACTTATTTCCCATAACTCAGTCCATTGACATACTTCCTCTTAATTCACTGTTAATGTTCATCTGTCAATCCTTTATGTGACAATCAAATAAAACAGATTAGCTTCCCTAACTATCTGTTTCTAAACAACATGCACATTGTGCTCAGTACAAGAAAGGCGACAGTGCACTCTTAAACATTGTACATTCTTAGATTAAGTATATTTAATTTAAACTGAAACACAAGTCTATAATTTCTAAAATATTAATAAAATGTGAGTTTTTCGCATTACCGGAAGCATTCATACATCAACAATGCCATTAGTAAGATACTTGATGAAGCCAAAGTGGATTTTATTACTCATTCTGGTTTACATTGTTGTTTGGACAATCCAAGTGACCATCTTCTTTTCCAAGCCGACAAAAGATAGTCCAGATGAGAATACTACACCCGAGGGAGTTAAAAACGACAAGTATGAACATGGAAATAAGGACATGACTCTTGGGAAAACGGTCAATTACAACAATAGGGAACGAGATAAGACTACGGAGCAAATTACAAATGAAAAATATCATCAGAGAGATGAGAATCCTGGACAACAAAATTTGAATATGGCTCTTGAGAAAATGGCTGATGACAATTTAGAAGAAGGAGATACAGCCCATGAGCGTCAACAAACAGATGAGGGGATGAGTCATGAGCAAATCAAAGATCATGGACAAGGGAAGGAAGATATGCCTGATGAGAAAATTAACTATGAATATCGTGGACACAGAGAAAAGAAGACTGTTCGTGAGCACACGACAAATGCCACTCCTGGTAAGAGAGACGGGGGTGTATCCCACGAGCAGCTACAATTTAAGAATGTAGAACAAAAAGAGGTGATGAATGGAGGCGCCAGGTCTGAATCCATTGAAAAACACCAAAAGGTCAAACATGAAAATGAATCCCAAGCTTACACAGAAAACAGAGATGACAATGTTCAAGTAAATGGCCTACAAAGATCATGCGAGCCAGAACTAGTACAAACTGGTCTAAATCATGAAACTGCCAGGAAAATATGGAAATACAAAATTGTACAATGGATGCCATATCAGCGTAAGGTTGTCGATGGTACTTTGACAGATTCAAGCATGGGTGAATTTTGGCAAGTAGATAATTGCCTAGTTGTTAATCATCTTGATGTGGAAAATGCAGATGCTGTAGTAATACCCGTGATGAGTCTTAACCCTGATGAGAAATACGCCCCGCCAAAGCAATATCCTCCTAATGAGACTAGTAACCCATCACAGATACGGATTCTCCTCCATACCGATCATCCACTTTTTATTTCTATAACCAAAGAATGGAATGCATCGTCATTGGATAATTATTTCAACTGGGTAATGACGTACAGGTCGACATCGGACATTCATGTACCTTATGGGTATTCATTTCCAAAGGGAACTCCAACAGAGACTCATGTGGATTATACAATCGGAAAAACAAAAATGGTTTCAGCAATGATAAGTGGTTATCATTCACAGAATTTCCGTATGGAGTACATTAAAGAATTGGGAAAGTACATTGATGTGGACATGTATGGTAGACACGGAATGCCATGCAATGGTCATTATATAGAAAGTTGTGAGCTTTTAAAACGCTACAAGTTTTATCTAGCATTTGAGAATTCAAATTGTGAAGAATACGTGACCGAAAAGCTTTGGTTAAATGGTTACCATAACAACATTCTTCCTGTCGTGATGGGGGCCACTAAGAAGTTTTACGAATCTGTTGCACCTCCCAATTCATTCATTCATGTTGATGACTTTAAAACGCCTGATTCACTTGCTCAGTATTTGCTTTACCTCAATAGAACTACAACAGCATACAACAAATACTTCAGATGGAAGGACACGCATGATTACTGCTTCAATCTGTTGCATTTAAGTATGCAGCCATGGAGAGCAATTTGCAAGAAACTGAATTCATTTCAAGGGGAACCGGGTATCTTTAAGAATATGAGCACTTATCTCAATCCAGGGCTCCAGTGTAGAGATGCTAAATGGAAGCCAAATTACATTCGGAGAAGTTGAAAACTAATCCATTCATAAGGATCGTGTGCCAAATTAATGTTAAAGTGGTTAAAAAAATAGTTTCTAAAATATTATGTGCATTGTGCAATTAATGGGTGATAAAATTCAATTATGAATAATATCCAATCAGTTTAAATTTTAGATTCGTCGTGGTGAAATGTGATTACTGTACAGGTTCATCAAAATACCCCTATGGAGTATTTCAAAGTGTAATATATTATTGGAAACGAATGCAAAATGCTAAACGTGTTTAAAATGTAATACAAAAAATCTTAAATGGAATTAAGATTTTAAATATCCCATGTATAGTTTCATCCGTTATCAAATGTATCACTTACGATGTAATTATAATAGAGGCAATATCTATATTTATATTCACAAAATGATTAATTTACTTTCTATCAGCAGTAAAATTACAATGTAAATATTGCAGAGCTGCTATAATTTTGGCACAAAAATAACAACTACATTATTTTGTTTCATTGGGAAACTTTTTGCTGTATTTCACGACAAAAATGTATGTCTAAAATAATTTCCCGGGTGAATCTACATTACTTAATAAAGAAATGCAATTGGAATCGAACATTATGAACTGTAGTATTATGTCAGGGTGTGGGTACTTTCACTATATTTTTATTGAAATCTCTTTTGATACATCGGAAAACAAATACAGTGTATATATGGTTACAAATTTAATGAACATTTCAACACGTTCGCTCATGACAATGGAAAACTTAGTCTGGTCAAGAAAGCAACCCCATGCCATAGACAGGGCCGTACTTCACCCACCCTGTTGAAACCTTTCCAAAGATCACTTTGCTTTTGACTCCCAAATATAACTCATGCAAGAGGCGCCATACTTTTTCCTGACTTCCTTTACCCATAACCTAAATATATAGCTCGCTATCAACTACGTCGAAGGCATTAGATATGTCAAGAAGTGATGAATATGTAATAGCTTTATTACATTTTACAGTTATAATGTACTTATATGATTAGCACACACACTAGATACGTTTAACACTGTTGAACAATTATTCTGTATGAATGAAATGTCCCGAGATGTTATTGTCTTAGATTGTGATAATGGAATGCGGGTGGTGGAGGATGGGGCATAAATCATTGTTTCATTTCACGTTGGATTTTGGTTTGGGATAGTTGGGGTTTTGATTTTTTCTTATGACTGGTGTACACTAAGATGTTTTCTTTCTCATGCTGGCTTCTGTACCAATTGTTGTCCTTTCTCGTTGGCGGTTGTGCGTACATATTTAATGCTTTCATTCAGTTTGTAACGATTGGCTTTCAGTCTGCAATAACATATCTGAGCACAAATGCAAAAGGGAAAGGACCTCTCAATAGACCCTATATATCCCAAAATCATGACCTAACGTGAAATGAAATAATGATGTCTAACACCCCCCCCCCCCCCCCCCCCCTCCAATCGAGAATAAATATCGCCAATACTCACAATATCAAAAAAAGTTTGAAGATACTCGTACTTATATTAAAGATTTTGAGTCTAAGGTAATATGGATAGACAAAATTCAGTCTCGAAGTCCATGGTAATTCAAGGGATCAACATCTATTCGGAAACGCGTCGCCGTAATCCATAAAACAATAACTCACAATCGTCACAGAGCAGGCCAACGGTTGATTTTGGTGTCTTAACAATTCTCTTTCGATGTTTCTGTTTAAGCTTTCAATTTTAATATATGGAGAACATATTATTTAGGGAGTCACTTTTAGTTTAGACTGAGGTAGTTCATTAGCCACATTCCATTACATTATGTACAAAATGGCAAAACATGCCATTTCTTATTTGAATGAAATATACTTCATTTTTTATCATATATGGTAAATTGATTTGTTAATGTTATAAAAACATATAATAATTTAAACGCAGTAATCAGGTCCTCTATCAACTCAATCCAAATTGTTGAGCCCATTTAGAAAATTAACGTCTTTTCTCTTGCCCCATTTGAAGATCTAATTTAACCGAAATAATCATTCTCACTCAGTGCAGCTGTGTGACTTATCCACAAATTGAATCAAAAAACAATGTCTGCAATTGACTCAGTTGACTTTTGACAATAATGAAGCGATTCACTGATGAAGTAATGGCATAATTGATTCGATTTTCTCGTATTCTATTCAATGTTAATTTGATAAACTCCTCTTTGTGTTGTGTAATAGCAGAATTGCGAACCTGAGGAATCTCAAATTTACATGCTTTTGAGTAGTTTTAGTTAAATTATTGCAAAAGAGTCTATCTCATTTCTTGTTAAAATATAGAAAACAACCACATTTTACAAGCTAAATGACGCCATTGGCGCATTATTGTTTCATGTCTTACGTACATTACCTGCAAAAATACATTAATTCATTAAGGTTCGTGGGTTACTATTTTCAGCTATTTAGAAGGGATTTAATCTATTAGGAAATTTATTACACAATCAAGTAAACATTTTCCAACTGGTTCAAATATCTTAATCGGCATCAATTTATCATTCCAATCTGGTCACAGTTGTAGCCGATTTTTCATCGCTTTATGAAATTAATGTGCCGTGACAAAGGTCGCGACGATGCGGTGATTTGTATTGCTTTACTAGAGAATTAGAAAATGTAAAATAATCTGTAAGAACGGGCTTACTGTCGACTAAGACGCCTTTTTAAACTGGACATATACTCACTCTTTGAACCAAAGTAGTAAATTATAAGACTTACAATCGCCCACATGGATTACTAAAAAAGAATACTTTAAATTGAAATCATCACAACTGCTAAATACCTCGCTGATAAGAGGATATTGCGAATACAACATTGTTTAAATATTCATACACACCCAATCCAAAACATCACCTTGCTGCGCTTAAAACAGTATTGAACAGTGCAGATAGAGAACTGTACTGTAGTGCTATTCTAGCACCACCTGTTTTGAACAGTAGTACAGTATTGTTTTTACAGCGCTGTACAATACTGTTTCAAAAACAGCGCTGTTTGATGCTATTTGAGATTGGCAGTGTACATCTGGAATTATAGGTATTTCACCAGAACCAGTATAAGTTTTCAAGTTTAACATATTAGTTTTTGTTTTTATACTTAATACTAAATATAATGTTGTTTTTATTAGATACCAAATATAATATTTACACTATCGATCATTTTTTCAAGAACGCATTATTAATTTAACATGTCATATTCTGTTAAAATAATGATCTAAGAAAGAGATGATAAAAAATGACAAAATTTTAGAAAAAATTAGAATTTCTTTTATTTTGTAAACAAACCATATGGTATATTGTAAATATTAATCCAATGGTTGCCCCCATCGTTTGATGTGTTGATAATGAAAACATACCTACTTTTTAGAAGATAGAAAGAACACACTTCTAGGCCAAAAAATAATTACTTTTTCAAATATAACACAAAACTTCTTATATTTATCAAAATATTTTAAATAACCCCTACGTGCACTTTTTCAGCTTCTATACTTCTACTTAACGATTGGGAAATTGCTGCTTTATTTTCCTGTTTACTTACAAAATACGTTATTGATCATCGATGAGAATATTTACCTTTTAAAACTCCATTTGAGGGCTACTTAATTACCTCAAAATGGTGTATGTATAGTTTGATCTTCTAAACAAACGTGTGAATTGATGATGTGTAAAAGTCAGGATTGCAATTTCAGTGGTATACTTCAACATTACTGATCTGGAAAACATACCTCGCGTGTTTTATCTCCTAATGAGGGTGTGCCATTATCCAGTTGTTTTTCAAAATCTGGATATCATAGAAATGATAATCTTAAATCGAACTCCACGAGTATTCCATTTGAATGTGTCTAGAAAAACATACATGTGGGCAATTGATCCAAATGTATTGAAATGATTTCAAGAAAGGAATTGTTGCATGGTATATTGGAAGGCGGGATACCCAGCACGTTAAATACCCAGCAGGATTAACTGCTCCGGTATTTTAGGTGCAATTTCAAATAAGAATCGATTAATAGGGATAGGATCTTTGTCACAAATATGCAACATTATCAATATTAAGCTCTGGAATTTAATGCATTACGTACACACACCTTTGTCACAACTCGGTATGAATCGTACTAAAATGACATAATTGACCAGTAAGTAAATTGTCGAGATTGAGACTATCGTCATTCATTCACTTTTAGCTATTTTGCTGATGGATAAAATATAAGTATTTACCGATAATAGACCAAACTCGTCGCCTGAACACGCAGGTGTGCGTATTGTTTGGCGTGGATCACAACTTATAGTTAACCATCATACAAAAGGAAATTGTGTATAAACGTTTATAAAGGCATTGGCATGATTAATTTTCTAAGCTAGATGGAATAGCATATTTTTGATTGAATTTGAAAACTTCAAACTTGTTTGCGTATTTACTATCGCGCTCCTCATAATCGTTTTAATTATTGGAAGCGCAACTGGGATAATATCATCGATTCGCTTTCGATTAACATCAGAGAGATACTAACACAAAAAAATGTATTGATGCAATCCTTTGAATGGAATAATTTGAATTCTTTTTGTTAACAGAAATTGCTTTTTTGTTGTTGCAACAATGGCTTGTTTTGTTGCATTCAGTGGCCATCGACATTTGTTTGGATTGGTTAAATTGAGCTCACAACTGTTTAATCAATCCGATTTTATTGTCAAACAACAAGCTCCTCAGATACTTCATGAAATATAAGTCGTAGTACTTAAAATTGCATTTTTCATATTCTTTCTTACATAACTTATGTCCATTTGGCGTTATACAAGGGGTGATCCATATATTCTGATAAAAAATGCTCTTATTTAGTGATTTTTTCGCATTTCCCTCTCATTTTTTAGACATTTAAATTGTGTAATTACACATACAATGCTAAACTATTATAGCTATATCTTAAATTAATTGTGAGATGAGGTTGTCATGGTACCTGTCTAAGGGGAGGCAGGTCAGTCAAATTATAACGTATAAAATATATAAATGTTGTATTCAATCGTTCCTCGGTACCTATTTTAGGCAGATCAAACGCATCTTCATGTCATTGCCAACTATTCATTGAACTGTTCTATACCCCATGTTGCCCTAATTTCCACAGAGGGATAGTACTCTCTTCATAAATTGATTCTCAAATTACCCTAGTGTTCCTCTCTGTCCACAAGCTCTTCTTGCAACCAGATAGATTGTGGATGATCTTCAACAGTGACCATGCCTTCCTTAAAGGTGCAATAGCCGGAAATCGGGAATAATTCCTTAGAAAAACTCTAAAATCGTTGGTGCCTCGAACCTGCCCCGAAGAACCGGAGCCTGAAAAAATCGCTCACCTAGATATCGACTTAAGAAGTTTCAGTTTCGTTCGACTGCGAGAGCAAAATTGAAGCTGAGCTAAACGGATTTCGTTTGTCGTAAAATTGACCTCATTTAACTACTCCATCTGGCGAATGAATCATTGTTTTCGTGTCATATGATTCGTTGTTTTGTGTCACGTGACCTACCTTTAGCCCCTTTTGCCACATATCGTAAGTTAATCGAGTTAAAATGAAATTTTTCGATCAAACAAGAAAATGCACAAAAATTATAAACTCTGCTTGACACACTTGAGACACATCGGAACTTGGGATTAATAGCTATTTAACCAAGCCACAAAAAGTATGTATATTAGTTGTTCAACATGGTTAATTGTGTTAATATTTCCGGGCACTCGACCTTTAAATTTACAATACTACCTATAGATTCTTGGAGCGGATATAAGACCTTGCCCATATACTCTATGAGTCCATGTATGTCTCTGATGGTGTCCTCCTACTTTTTCTTGATAGTACATAAAATCTAATGGTACTCCTAATGTATCTGTAAATGTCACGCTCTGCATCAGCCACACTTCCATTATCTGACATTTTGACTTTTGGTGTGTCTCATGACATGTAATGCCAATTGGTCCATTCTTTCATACATTGATATTGTGAGCTCTTGTGATGTTATAGTGAGCACAAATAAACATTTGTTTAGCAACAAACAACGATGGTAATCTGATCTCTAAATTAACTTAAGATATAGCTATAATATTTTAGCATTGTATGTGTAATTGCGTAACCTATATATTCTGAAAAAATGAGATGGATATGTGAAGAAAATCACAAAATGAGAGCATTTATCAGAATATATGGATCGCCCCTTGTATACCCTGCCGCGGAGAGTCTAGTTATAAACTACCGAAAGACGAAGCTCTCTTTTATGAAGCGAAGTCGAATGAATCCAATGCAAAGGATGGGTGTTATCACGCCTAACCATCGACAAGGTACAGTGACAAATTATACCGTAGTACACTTTAGATGTACGATGTCACAATTTAACCAATTTGAAGCAAAGACAATGATGTAGGTTTTAAAAAAATAATCTGAGGAATGCATTAAGGATTTCATGTTTGATTTTTGTGTATTCGTTTAGGAAGATATTGAACTTTCTAATAACATTAAAAGATTTTCGAAGAGTGCTCGATTTTTTTGTAGTCAATCTTCCCATATAATTGATCGGTTGGAAAATGTTGTGTTTTTACACATTTCCTTTGATCACTTCCTCCCCTGTCGTCTAAGAGTGTCGAAGATTATTATGAGAATATGTTTCTTTAATCAGCACAATAATAATAATAAATATTAACATTTTGGCTATAATTTAAAAATTCATAAGTGTACGTTGTCAACTCGAATGTACGTTGTCCCATTGAACTTACTCAATTCATAGTCAACCCTAATGCAGACAACGTATTTTTCATAACACAAACAGACAGGGGGGTCAGATGCATTTAAAATTGAAACAGAACAATTACAGAATTACTTCAATTTGATTGAACTATTGAGATATATCATAAATGGGATTTTAAAAAGTCATATTCAATAAGCAAGTATAGATCAGTAGATCTATCTATCAATGTAACTAACAAAACGTAAGGTACATGGTTTTCATTCTCACGTGATTGAAAGTCTCGTTAAGTAAAAATATGTTATTCGATATTTACCGAATATAAATTCAAATACCGAAAGTATACGTGCGTTAAAGAAAACAAATTGATTCGCTGTATCGCACAAATACATGTATAGATATCAAATGTAAATGCCAACACAAAGAACAGGTGAAACTATTAGCGAATATAAACTGTATAGATTATTTTATTTGATAAAATAAAAAGAACGCTCGATAGATTGGGTAAAGGTTTGGTAAATTGTTTGTTTTATTTGGTATGTATAAAATATTTAATGTACCGAATAAAGAAGCAGTTTAAACACCATACACCTCAACAATACTTTCATGAAATGAAAAAGCAAAAAGTATACTTGAACATGTTCGTTAAAGATCACTTGTTACTCATAAAAACCTTAATGAATTTTGAAATGAAATCATAACACTGTTTAATAATTACGTATGTTTCATGAATTTCAATTACAGGGACAAAGTACATTCGAGATGACAACGCACATTTCTGATTTTTTTAATTACAATAAATACTTGAATATTTATAAATCTCCACCCGTCCTAAATTGTGTAGTAAAGAGAAACATATTCTCATAAAAAATAATCGACACTCTTAGGCAACAGGGGAAAAATGATCAAAGGAAATGTGAAGACCCCAATATTTTCCAAACGATCAATTTTCGTGGGTAGATTGACTCCGAAAAAATCGAGCACTGTTCGAAAATCTTTTAACGTTATTAAAAGTTAAATGTCTTCCTAAACGAATACACAGGAAATCAAACATGAAATCTTTCAAGTATTCCCAAGATTAATTTTTTAAAACCTACATCACACCTGCATCATTGTCTTTGCTTCAAATTGGTTAAATAGTGACATCGTACATCTAAAGTGTACTCCGGTATATTTTGTCACTGTACACCTTGTCGATGGTTAGGCGTGGTTATAAGGAATATACATTCGTATCAATACACAAGGGCGGCAAAGTACTAATTGTGTTCAATAATAATTCATATATGATGGCTCTCTGCAAGTATTAGCGGAAATGCGGTGTCATGGTAACTACATGTGGAGGTAGTTATATAAATAACATATATGTTTATAACACATTGAATATTCATAAAAAGCTTGTTATTGTTCGCGTACGTTGATTTTCTTGCGTATACGATGTGGACTATAGAATGACTAATATACTGGATATTATTAGCGTGATGTGTCACATTTATACAACCTATTTCTAATTAATGGCATAGATCAATACAACCCAATGGAGGAACATGGATATTCCAATATGTAGAACAAGACATGTTTACCGGTGAGTGACCGTTTCTAAGTATTTTAAATATATACTTTATCTAAAAAGACTTGAAAAGATTTGGTTTTTAGTTTGGTTTTTGATAAAGCAAAGCCATTCACTGAACGTCATCTCCTGAATACGGATCGTAATCATATATCACAATTTCTAGATATTCAAGCCCATAAACTGCATACTCGACGTTTTAGCGTTTCAAGAACATTATTTCTTCATATAAGAACTTACTGACATGGTTCTCTCAACATGAGTATATTTAGATGGAAGATAAAAGTGCAAACACGATTACAATCAGGTGTTACTTTTTCCCTATTTGTTTCTATGTCAACTTCACAGCATAATATTATGTAACATGCGTGTCACGCTATGGTAGTTTAGATTGATTTGGATATATTAGTGAACGCTTTTTCACCATTGGTTAACAATGATAATTTTGTACGTAAATCGATAAGTTTACCATTTCCATTCGTTCTCTTCTTAAAAGCAAGTTCCGTCTTCAGCTTCTTTTGACGTGTTGTGAATTTCAATCTCGTTTGTGTAAATCAAATTTGTATCTTGAGTTATAATATCTTTGAGAATGTGAAGCGGATGGTTTGAATTGAATCATTGTCTGCAATTTGAAATATACGTTTAGATAATGGAGGACGTCATGGCAAGAACAAAAGCAGTCTCGGTTCTTGCATTTTATCTCTTAACATTTTAAATGTAATATATTTTATGTGCAGTTATGCAGTTGAGATGTTCTTCTTGATTATTGTTTTTACATACTTTACTCTAATCAGTAGTCTTAAATCAAAAACAAGATAGGAATACTTCAGTCGTAAATTGCCCAAAGTGCTATATATCAGAACTTAATTTACATTTTAACAATACGATCATGATTTGTTACACTTTGCATTCGAGATCAATTGCTTTTAAACGCAATTTTTGTTGAAAGCCATGCAATCTTTTATCGTAAATCAGTAGACAATAAAAATGTAAAAAGGTTTAGTGTATATATTCAAAAAGTCGTGTTCTATTTCAGCAAATGAACACAATTACGAACGGTATCTTGTAAATCTCTTACTGTCAGTCTCGATCAATCTGGTATCGCTGGTGTGATCGTTTATGAGTGCTCAATTGAAAAATGCAATTCGTGTGATCATATCTCAATATGTTTTTACTCATGAACTCATATTCCTGTATATCAAAAGAGATAAATAAACAGCTTCACTCCCATTTGATTCTTAATGGATGAGCTGTGACGTATCTTTGTGATCTGTAGCGAGTGAATAACAAAAGGATGTCCATTGTAGATTGCAAGCGACCAACGGTATAGATAGTGGTCAAATATATATCTCTCAAATGAGTTGTAAACATTATTGATGAGATACTAAATAACAATTATGTTCATTAAGCGACGACTCAGACTTGACCTTAGAACAAAAACAAAATATTTATATCCGGCTATAACTTATGGTTACGGCTACTAAACAACAAAGTGTAATATATAGTGATACAATTGGTACTGTTGGATCAATGGTCTCCACTACCTCTTAGAATAGAGACCAACTGTTTAAAAACTTTAGATATAGAGAGACTCTGATAAATCAGACGTACAATACACAAATAATTACAGAGATCGAAAGGACTTCTCTAATTGTGTGTTCAGATATTCTGATGCTCATGTCGTATTTGCTTTGCTAAGAAAGTAACAGATAGAAGGATGTGATATCTCATGATGGTTTATAGGGGTTATCATTATAGCTTTGCCCGTTACCATTTCCTCTCTATTTTGACTTTTACACAACGAATGAGGATGCATTTGTGGTTTTTATAACATCATGTTTCATGATAATTCTGATAAGGCACAGTGCTGCCTATCTCCTTTTGAATGAAAGAAGTTTTCATCGTGTGCTTAGTGTTTTATGTCTTGGAAGTAACGAGCCGCCACTAATAGTGAACCTAACTATCGCAAACGTAAGTAGGTGTGTGAATACTTTAAATGTGCCCAACTGACAAAGGGGAAGACCAATGAGTGTAACACAAGGAGAAAAAGGAATAACCAGCAATAAAGAAATACAAACCCCAATATACCAAGACATGGTCTAACGAACTAAGAACTTATCACTTTTACCACCATCCAAGAATCATTAACACAATCCAAAACAACGAGATTGTTTTGTTTGGTCTATTTGAATACGCTATTTGATATGATTTGGAACTGTGTTTCTGGTCGTCACCATTTATTGAATGAATGTTTGGTAAACAATTTAATTGAATAAACTTGTCAACAGGCTGGTCAAGCACCGCATTAGAAGTGATTACAAGTGATGACTTTATGCTGTTTCATGAAATCTAGGAAAGGGACCGTGTCATTTTGCACTTATTAACTATCATATGCAGTGAAGTTTCACGACATACTAGATAACTACCTGCAACACACCTAAGCGTATAGCGTATAGAGACGAGGCTAGCAAACTACTGATTAACATAATCGAACCTGTGTACAAGTATTACTTTGTTTAGATGATGTTTTCTCATTCACCTGTAACATGTTCTGACTTCAATACATCATGTGTACCAATTACAATATTCAATAGTGATTTTACCGAGTAGAATGCAACAGGAAGTCCTAGCATCTACTCCATTGGCCTCGCATAACAATAATGTAATATCAATGCCATGTAGCTCTACCAACTTACTCATGATAGTTGAATGGTACAATGTCTGAGCTATGAACATGAACTAAACAGTGTAGGGAATGGTTTTGGAGCGGAACATTAGTTATGTATTTGTTCCTATAATGGTTATCAACTCGATGTCCCAAAGGTATGAAATTGTTATCAATAATTAATAAAACATATTTGCAGTGATGATGAATATTAAACAATATATAATACCTTTGATGTTTGGTCATTGTGTGGTCATTTCCCATCCTCTAAACGCAGGGATTACGATACCGACAATGTCCACTATGTTCCTTCTTCCAATTTTCTCTTTTTTAATGGATATTTTTAGCTGGAACATAGAATATGATGTCTGTTGTATATGTCTCTGGTTTGGAGGATGGTCATTCCGGACTTGCTCGTTTGGTATTAATTATTATAAACAAATAGTACTGTCAAATATAAGGTTTGGAATGCATAATGCTTTCAAGTAATAAGCCTAAAACCGGCAATTTTATTGTATTTGCTTTAAGGTGGGACCCTCATTAAATACACTGGACGAAACGTTCTGAAAATTGCTAAAAGAAGGGTCATTGTAACAGCTCCCACTCCGTCAATATTTCATAAATTTACATTTTCTTCATATGGATTGAAAGATGAATATCCACTCTAAATGAATAAGTAATGAAAATTATTGCACATACACGGCAACATGCTGAATTAAGGCTTTGAAAAGGTGTCAAAACACTTTAACTCTCGGGACTCTAACTTCTAGCCCTAATTTCAAGGGCACGTGGTCATGATCAATGGAGGACAAATAAGGTATCAAAAGGGTTAACACATTCCATGCTATCAATTCAATTCCACTATTTGGGATCGCCAACGTAACTTGCTTGAGATTAGTCTAAAATATTTGATTTCTCAGGATACCGAGAGAGACATTTTACGCTAGATACAAAGCCACGATGATCCAATCATCAAGGTTTCTATCTATCATGCACTCTAATCGAGAAAAACCATTCATAGTAAAGGAAGAACAATCATCAAAGGGTCAATGCTACTTTCTTGATGAGTCCAAGTGTCTTTCTGGTATTGACAACAAGCCAATCATCCGGTAGTAATCCTGCTGGTTCGTCATTTATAATGCCATGCTGTCGGATCGAACGATTGTTCTAATTAGGTATATGGTATAACGACCGATTGAAGACAATATGCATCATTGTCATTCACAGTCTCCAACCCTACTGTTTTTGTAGTTAGGAACCATGTTATTCTCCCAATGTCCGAGTTATCCTCGAACAATGAAAATATTCTAATATAGGAAATGGGCAAATGCTGGGTTGATATGTTTTCATCAAACGGAAATTAAATTCGTTTTTATTCATTAATTATTGAAGCATGATGGCCAAAGGATCTCACGCTCCATATACATAAATATTGTTCACTGTCAGGCTCTGGCAGGCTCTGAGTCAAGTATAAGATGCAATACAAACATTGTGTTTACTGTTTGTTCAGGCATGTGCATTCTTCTTGTTTCAATGAAAGCGTTAACTGGCATGTTAATTCTTGTTCAGTAAATCATACATAAGCAATTTGACATATTCATTCTTGTATATTTTTGTATAGTAACGATATAAATCATGCAGGTAACCTGCTCGGTCTTGCAAACACTTATTCTTGTTCAGTCAACGAAAACATATTTAAACGTGGTCAGTCTTGATTAAAGTCATCTAAAACGTGCCCAAACATGCCCATTCCTACCAATGGTCAACTAAAATATGTCCAAACATATCTAAAACACGCCCGAATATGCTTATTCTTGCTAATAGTCATCTAAAACATACCCAAACATATCCAGCCCTGCTAATATTCAACTAAAACATACCCAAACATACCCAGTCCTGCTAATAGTCAACTAAAACAAGCCCAAACATACCCAGTCCTGCTAATAGACAACTGAAACATACCCAGTCCTGCTAATAGTCAACTAAAACATGCTCAAACTTACCCAGTTCTGCTAATAGTCAACTAAGACATGTTCAAACATACCCAGTCCTGCTAATAGTCAACTAAAACATACCCAAACATACCCAGTCCTGCTAATAGTCAACTAAAACAAGCCCAAGCATACCCAGTCCTGCTAATAGTCAACTAAAACAAGCCCAAGCATACCAAGTCCTGCTAATAGTCAACTAAAACATACCCAAACATACCCAGTCATGCTAATAGTCAACTTAAACAAGCCCAAGCATACCCAGTCCTGCTAATAGTCAACT
>CAIIXF020000230.1:0-25000 GCA_903813345.2 Owenia fusiformis | reverse complement strand
TTATCCTCCCATGACCGATGTTACATCTTATTCGTAAAGTGTTACAAGTATATTATGTAAATAAAGCCAGCAATACCAGCAAGTCTACCTTATCCCCACGATAAGTTCAGAGACGCCAAGATTTATACAAAACACCAATCTTCAATGGTGTCTGATTAATATTTAATTGCAATGGAACTGCAGATGTTTGGGTCAGTGGGTAAAATCATTACCTGTGTTTCCTCCCTCTTACAAATGTCATCGTATCCCGATTGGGTTGTTTTTTTATTTCACGAACTTCAATAAGTAGAAAATAGCGTGTTTATGGTGGATAACCTTTAACATCATTGATAAATAATTTATTTCGAAAAACAAAAAGCGTGCTCATATATAATGAATCTGTATTCAACAAGCGTTACTTCAGAGCATCACTTCAAGCATTTTATTTGTTTCATCACTCCATTAATCCATGGTTACGTTGTGTCTGAGATAATAAATGTTCTCATTTTGTGTGAAACGCCTTTCATTCTGGCTTAAGTGATTCAGTGTTACGTCGCCAAATGTCCTTAATAACAGGACATTGGAAAAAGAAGACAGCATTGACCAGCGATGGTTCGATTACATGCCCCTTATAACAATATTTATCTCACGAGGGAGACAAAAGCTAATCAATATAAGCAATTTAACCTTATAAATAATCCACTGGTATTGCATGTTCTTCAATTGTTAATCTGTAAATGCATTAATATTCTCTTCTTCTGATTATTATTTATTACTGAAAACATTTCAGATGTGTTTTATTTCTTCTAATTCTCTTTCTAATCCCCCATTGTCATGTGCTGGTAAAAGGATTCGAATAATGCAAGGAGTGTTGCATAACACGCTGTACTGATATAGATGGCTTAAATCAGAATCAAGTATTTTCATACATCAAAAATATAAAGTGATTTGGCATTATAATATCATGATGGGTTAAGATAAATAGTTTAACGATATGACGTCGTTACGCAGTCTGAATATTCTGCAAACGAATAAAACAGAGCAATTATCATCCCGTTGGAAGCGTTATTCTTACAGGCAGGATACGTGAAGAAAATCTGGATTAAAGCTCCCTTGATTAATTATGACCCCCGACCCGGCATATTCCAGCCTTCACTTCAAGGAAATCTCATCCTAGAAGATTTGATTGATTGTTAATTTATCTATCTTTCATTGCTGTTTAATGTGAAATGATTGCTTAATCACGCTATACTCCGAATATGGAATTTGTTTGTGGGATTGAACATCGTGGACGATTTATTGGGTCACTTGAACATTTGCTGTAAAGTTTAATATTATGTAAGGATTAATTATGTGATTCTTGAGTGATATTCTGATCTAAAATTGGTTTCTTTCAACCTTTTCTAGGTCACGAGAAGTGTGATTAGACGGCATTTTCAGCAGGATTAATACTGTATAGTCTGTATGGGTCAGCTTGTTTCACGAAGATTTCCTTCATATCAATTAGTTTTACTAATATTAAATCATACCACTTGATTTTTTGCGAGCCCTTAAGGTGATCGAAAACAAATTCAAATTCACATCTCATGTTTTATAAATAAATAATTATAAATGGCGAATGCTTAGGATTTTGAGAAGATATTAAGCAAATTGCCCCGTCTATGCCCTCGATATAGGCTGACGTATTGCCAGCATTTGTTTGAAATCGCATCAACCAAAGATCTGGGGTTTCTGAAGCCACAAAACTCACAAAAATCTCACACTCATGGTAAATTTTGATTTTTCCCATACCGATCTTCTTTTTTTACAGTATTCGTATTGTTTGCCTATTCTTGTAGGTGTGTTTGTAATATCTGGTCTGTTCTCCTTTGAATTCTCCCCATGCGTAAGTATCATCACATGGAACATGTGTTTGTCTTTGGCACGGTAATTCTGTTAGATAACTTCAAATGTAATATTGTCTTGGCTTCAGGGGCGTATTTGGTCAGAATTAGAGGAAAGACTTGACACCTAATAATGCTTATGTTCAAATTACTTTAAATACCAACAGTTGAACGTTCAAAGGAAAATCGAACAATTAGAAGGGACATTGTTCTACAGAAGTACCCCAATCGGCCTCTTGACCACAAAAGTTGGGCATTTAGAAAGATGAAGAGGTTGTTGTTTGAATGCATTAAAGGATATTGCCACTATTAAATAAAATGTTGAGTGTATCAAGCGATTCTCCGATAATTGGCTGTTTTGAAATTAATGTAAGTTTATTGCAGCAATGTAGCTAAGACTTATTTTTCTGAAAAAGTAGCCAATATATCCGTACCATACATTCATTGTTTTACCATACTGATTTACAAATTATTACGTTCAACAATTAATAGGAATAGTATGTCGTTGTATACACATTTTACACAGTCAGATACCTCAGTCACATTTGATCTCCGACAACCGCACGACGGCCTTACCCTTCCCAAAATCGAGAAAACACGTAGCATAAAATATAGGAATAAGTAGAACGATGTAGATTTCCTATATTGATTTTGTGAAGCTACGGCCGCCTTATAGCAAATGTGACTGACGTTTTTCTCCAAATCTCGAAAACTTATCTCGTGTGATAAGTACTGAGTATATTAAGCGTGTTGTTGTCTGCATCCTGGAGTTTTTGCATCCTAGCTAATTATGAGTCAATTGGTTATACATGGATTCCGTTTCTGTTGTATGGATGCTTGAGTTGTCAGCTTCAGTGTTATAATTTTTTATGTGTTGTCAGTGTGACCGATCTTCCAAGGCCACCATTTATACATGTTAATACTCCATATCTTGTCTGGTCATAAAGGTTGACATCCTTGAACATCAATATTAAAGCACACGAGCCATTAGGGGAAGACCCAAAAGTATTACAAGACATATGATGCAAAAGACTAAGCAGTAGTAAAAAGGGAAGCATTGAAAAATCCAAACGATGATACGACGATGCTCCACGACCCCACTCACACCTTTTAATGGCAATTATCACATTGTCGAATTGGGTGTATGATTTATATTTGCTCTTAATCTGCACATGTCGTTAGAAAGCAATTGTTGATTGTTCCATTGAACCTTGTCATATTATGAGCGATAAAGAGAGAATATACTCTAACAATTATCACATTGTCGATTTTCATGAGATTCGTTTTGATAATATCTATTAAAAAATATTATAGCATGTCGTCACGTGTAGATAAATAAAATTCGGTTTGTTCCTTGACATATCAGAACACATGTATCCAAAAGCGTTTTATATATTATTTAGCAATGAGAATTCAAAAAAACATTAAGTGTGTGGCGATATGTACAGTAGTATGAGACGCCAAATTGTAGCGTCTTCGCATCTTGCAGGTATTTTGCATATGTTTCATGGTTTGTGGTTGTGGATTGTGATAGTGATTTTGGATGTAGGGGAGGCATCGTTGCTTTGTATGCTACATTGTTTATTTCTGTGTTTTTGGTACTTCTTGTTTTTTACCACCATTGCAGTTACACTTTTTGTTGTGTCTTGTTTTCTATCGCAGATCGTATATGGTTAAACCCGCATCCTCCACGTTTATAAATTGGCCATATATTTCAATTAGTGTAGTTCCTAGAAAGCAGCTGGAACTGACACCAGAAAGGATGGATGCTATATTGGGGAAGGAGAAGACATAATTTGGTTTTATTGTAAAACACATTGGAACGCCAGAAAATTATTAATCCCAATACATCATAATTCATCATTATTTCAACGTTCAATTTAGGAGAGACATATACATGATTGATGGCATTACAACTAAAGTGTATCCAAGTTTTGGAAATGCTGCGGTTGGTCATGAACCCAAAGTAGCTTTTATGGCTATTATGTTGCAAATGTTTGCTGGATATATATACAAGGTGAGACAAAAAATCAACTTATAAATAACAAATGTCCATGACGTAGATTTTAACTTTAATCCCTGTTACAAGATTTACGTAAAAGTTAACATGGAGCACAGGTTTTATGTAACCTTTTGGATTGGCAAGTTTGAAGTATGAATGTTAAAAACCAACAAAATAACACTAATTATAAGACATACACCAGAGATCTCATCAGTCGTGGTTTAGCTATGCAAGAAGTCGATGGACAAAGACTTTGCATCCCTCATGCGACGTACTAAATCTAAATTTACGTCTGGGCATGATTTTACGACACTATAGGGATAACTTCTATGAAAGAATCATTAGCTGTATTCCAAAAATAGAGGTTTGCATTTTTGAATCACTCTGTAGTACTTATACAAAGTGTCCATAGGGCCAAACTGAAGAGGCTGGAGCTTTGTCATTTTGTTAAGTAGCAATACATTAGTATTTGGTCTCTATTGTACACTAACGTTAATAAATCCAATAACACTGACAACTTTTTACGTCTCTTGACAATGTTAAAGTGGACAATTGAACAGGATGGAGTCGACTTATTATGCCATTTACATCGATTGCCTTCATTTGTCATTTTGTCCCTTTGTCAGTCTTCGATGGTACCCAAGGTTAAAAAGCATTATTAAGTACATATATTAACCCTCATTTGCCAACCATGTATTTATATATAAGTATATTGTTGGCAGAACTGAAACCCAAGAAATTATTGTTAAGAAATCTAGAGAATAGAATGAATTTACTGCTGCTCATTGCTTTCCTAAGGAACATTATTAAGGAACAAATATTGATTGATATTTGGTTAATGTGATACATGTCCTAATATTGTTATCACACCATCAACTAAACGCTTTAGGGCATCGTGACAGACGGCAATGAAAATAACATGGCTAAACAAAACTTAAGGGAGGCGTGTTTGTGTCATCCCATTATCTGAGTAACATCTAAGAGAATCTTAAAAGCTATATCCATGTACAGGGTGGGCAAAAAATTGCCATATTTTTTATTTTGCGATTACTTTTTCAGTAATGCATATATATTTACCCTTGGTAAAGATATGGCAAGCATATGCTGGATAGATCCTGATTGGATCCTTAATACATCACATTCAAACGAGGCTACGTTTAATGCGCATGATGCGTCGACTCCATATGTGTGATTCATTTCATTAATTGTCGATGTTTTAGAATTATCTGTTATAAGCTCATTAAGTCATGGTTGTGTATCAGAACGACGAGATCTAAATAATTCAATAAAGTATTTTTCAGTCGCTTATCTCTTGTTTAGCATCAAAGACCACCAACTGGTTGTCCCACTTTCCCATAACAATGGTTGGTTGGCATTGTTTGTCTCTTTATTATTAGCTGACTGTCGAAGCTCTTTGAGGGAATATGGTCTCACAGTCTATATACGTATATCCTACAGTTGTAAATCAAGATTGACACATTATAGATCACAAGTCATAATATGATTTATATACCGGTATGTGCTTAATATATATATAGAAAAATGTAACCAATTGACCAACATGTTCTTAATCAAACCTTGTGATATCAAGAAGATGCAGGTTCAATGTCTTAGATAATGTCTTTTGTTTAAGTGAATGTGTGGGAGTTGATCGCAAATATAGATTAATGTAACAAACGGAAAAAATAAATGTTCATGTATCCATATAATCGAGTTTTCGCATCATCTCTCTCTACCAGCTGTTTGATGCTGCCAGATATAAGATGCTTTGTACTATTAGTTTTCCCGTTTTTTGGATTGGAAACAACAAATAAATTATTTGAATACCGACAATACTGTGTACAATTCAATTTGGTCAACCTCCTAACATCTTATTAATCTCCATTACATCTTTTTGTGTTGATGAGTGTCTCTATGCGATTACTTCTGACTGGAGTCGAGTAGATGATTCTTCATCATGTCCCAGGGGAACCTGTTCACTCGTTCGATGAAGTAAACGATATCAGCGGGAAAAATGACTAATTCTTGATCTTTTGTCACTGTATTAACATTATCAGTTTATTTTATGTCATACTTGAATGCACTGATTTGTCACAATTTAATATGCTCTATAAAACACTTTTAAGTAGTCATGTGTCATCTATCTGCCCTGTATGGCATCCTGAAAGCAGGATGTTTATTTATACACCGGTTTATATTGGCAGTTGAAGTTGAACAACAACTCTATGAACACGTAAGAACATGTGACAATGGGGACAGGGTCTTACTAGACACAACAAGAAACAACTAGGAGCACAATCAACAACCATACACGAGAGAAACAAACGCCAAAGAGTCCCCTCTAAAAGACCAAGATCCAATGTCTTACGCCCCTTCCTTGTTTCACCCTCGGAGAGTGATACACTACCTGTTTAACTGTGGAACTGTCCCTTTTCACGATTCACTCTCAATCATATGAATCTCTATGTTAGAGGTCCATGGGTTTACCAATCGTTGCTTCTTGATCATCTCGCATCAATCGATAAATAGAACGACACCAGTCTAAATGTGTGGCCAAACATACATTAAATGAAACTCCTGGTGGGACCAGAACTGTCATGGAAGATGTTTGAAATAAATTAACTGATTGCTCCTTTATAATGGAATACGTCTATACCGTCCACCTTTAATTGCTTAGCATACCCCGGGGAACCTATCATATTATGTGTATTCTGGTTTGACGTGTTAAAAGGTGATACCAAAATTGTGGTAGATATTTTAGAAAAATTGGCACAGTGTAGACAGGATTGAAGATTAAGATAAATATTTTGATATACTCATCTAAATATACCAGTAACCTTGTAGCGATTTGTATCACGTCATATCTCGTGCCATCAATCAGCACGACCTTATCTATGAAACTTAGCAGCAATTATTTCAATCAAAATTGAAAACATGCCTTAAGAATATACAACTTTTTGGTTTTTCAGGAATCAATAACAGCCATTTCCTTATCAAACCCGTCTTAAAATATACTTTCTCTGGGAATATAAGTGATAATTATCTTAACAAAATTGACAAACATGCCGTAGAATAAGCCTTCACTGGAATACTTAGTGGCAATTATCTCATCGAAGTTGATTATAAAACATGCTTCAAAACGAGCCTTCCCGGATATACACCATATACCACCCCACCTGTATTCCCTCTCTGGTGATCTGGAGCCAGGATTAATGATTTGCGGATTCACTACAGTATGTGTGGGCATCAAGGATGGATGGATAAGCATATAAGCTTTAACAGTTCTCAAATCTGGACAATAGAAAATACAGGGAATTAGGGAATGGAATCAGGTTGATTGTTCACTGATGTATAAAATAGAAATCAAAGTAGACTTTTAATAGCTTCGTTGCTGATTTTGATGTTGCAGAGAATACTTGTCCTGACTTTTATGGAGCCACTTCTGTCTTTTACAAAAGCATCTTCATCTTCGAAACTTGATAATGTGTAATCTAATGGGAATTAGTCTAATTGAAATGCATTAACTTTTCCAACATCAAGGCCATTTTCAGCTACAGCTTTTCAGATCTCTCCAACGCACAGGCGTCGTTCTATTCTCTCTACTGCTCTATATATAGATATAAAGTGTGATCTGAAAACACAACAGCTGTATTAGAAGACTGGTATTCAATCTCAAGAAGAAGGCAGAATTATCGAATAAAAGTACATAGTCAATAGCTAGATTCGAGGAAGGAAATTTTGTCAAGTGGACTTTTTGGATATATACAAAGTATGGCTACAATCACTTTAAGTTCCCAGGTATTCCCAAAGTGGCTGAAACATGGTATTCATTAGTGCAACGGCGTAAGTAAAATATCCATCATCTCGTGTAATGGTTACTACAGACGATTTCCATTAGTGCTACATGTGGCAAGTTTAGCACCTAGCTTCCCTAAACAAAGGTTTTTGATAACAAAAACAAAAAGAGAACATTTCGTGAGTGAAATTAGGTCTACAGGTAAATATAGGTAAATCATACTACTTCGTACGTTCCGTATACACGGTTATATCAGTGTTATTAATAATAGTTAATGGCAGATATTCATATTTCAAATTAATGTGTATTGGTTAACACTGGCACATGTTGCGTTTTGTTTTTCAACTGATCTGCGCCCATCAATGTACTTACCTAATCGCAATATGGCAGTTATGTACCTTTCTCCTTGATTTACTTGGATGATGTGTTGTGTTTCTAATTGTAAGCATTAATAAATTTGAGAGTGATTGCAATTGTCATTATATAAAGAGGAATTGGTTTTCATCATTGGCTTTTGTCTCAAAATTTTAAGCATTGTAAAGTAATAACGAAGATGTGGTTCAATAAATCTCCCATAAAAGCAACGAGATTTTATCAAATGAAAAATAGGAATATGATATGAATTATATGGTAAATAACATACTTAGTAAGACGATCTTATAGATTGACAGGTTGCCTATGTGATTATGCCTCGGAGAGTTCTGTATATTCTCATTGGGGTTACCCTGCGCACTGAGTCTAGTTATAAACTATGAAGACGAAGCTCTCTTTTGAGAAACGAAGTCGAATGAATGCAAAGGATACTTAGGGGTCAGTTTCAGCTGCCTCTTATACTTTCATACAAACTAGTAAAATTAAATAGAAACTGTAAATAACCACCTGGGAAAAGTTATTCCAAGGAAGAACGCATCCCATTTAAAGTTACCCGTAACGTAAGTAATGAAATGTTGTTTTAGGAGTGAGCGATGTGCTATCAACAAACAAGTACCAGAAACATGTTTCTAGGCCAGAACAGCCTTCCAAATAGAAGCTATGGAACTTAATAATGTAAAACTCTTGTAATTTGTTGGTCTATTCATGTCAAAAGCATTCAGAGAAACATAAGTTTCACAAGGATGAAACATTACCGGATAAATTTGAGGTAGCATACACAACTCTTAATGTTATGTCCAGTTGCTATTTTGGTAAATGAGGTGGGGAGAAAATAACTTTATTTGACATTTTGAATATTACGATTATTTATACAGCCGTTGTTTTTCGAAATCCGTATTGATATTGTATAAATCAGAATTGAATGGTCGAATGAAGATTGTGTATGCTATTTAGGGACAGCGAAAGTGAAATAAATGCGCCAATGGATCATTAATTATACTTCTGTTGATGGCAAGTACTGGATACTATTTTACATATTTAACAAATGAATATATTTATATATCCAACAAAATTAGAATTAACACACTTGATTCAGAACTCATTGGGTAGACAGTCAATTGTCCCATTATAGATCCATTTGCCTTGTCGTAGCTGAACATGACAGTATGTGCATCAAATAAATATGGTGCCCTATCGCTTAAAATTAATTGAAAAAACGAATGTTGTGATTAATAGGATTAGTCATAGTTTAAAACACCAGAACAATCGGATACATACGATGGACTATAACAGGTACGTGGAATGTTCATATTTTTATCAGCCTAGGTACAATGTTCACTGAAAGCACATTTGTATGAACTCTAAGGGTTTTGAACTTCACTGGAGTTAGGGTTTCGCTGTGTGATTTCTCGAGATATCAAAATATTGGGTATTTAGACATTGTTTCCTTGTATGTTTGACACTCGTTGGGGGTGTTTTCTTATGTTACTCCGGCTCTACTTTTAAATGTTTGTTTCTAACTGTGTTTTGGTATATTTTGGTCATTCCCTTTTGGCACTCATGCCTATATTATCTAAATCTTTGAATCTAAGCATCGTGATCTTTAGTTGTGTTTTCCTCTAGTACGTTCAAATAATATGACCGTAAAATTAATAGATGATAAGTTTGAAACGCAGCATTTTCACGAGAAGGGAACATAATCCTTTATCTGTTAAATTGAGCTATGTGTCTTAATATCAGGATTAATATATCATCAAGGTATAACATTAATAATTTGGGTTGTTTATCCTTACAACACCATCGTAATTATTCTTGTTTAAATATTGGTTAGTATGTCCAATTAGACACCATTTAGACTTGTAATGCTCTGGTGAATAGCCTCTGGGAAAATTTAGTTATATTACCAAAGCAATCCTATCAAAATAGCATATAGCAACTGGGAAATCATTTTATTGACATCAGACTCGGCACGAAAATCGTATTCAGCTACTCCTGGGTAATCCTATTTATTCAAACACCCAAACGCATTTTTGGTATTATCGAAGAACATGATAATTCGTTTTTACTTGCAGTTCAAAAGAATATTTTATATTGTAGAAAATCTGATTTCCTGTTCGGCAGTTGGATTGGGTTATATAAAATCGCTTGTAATAGGATTGCCCTTGGTCGCTCAGAAATCAATTACCGGTATAGTATATTGTATACATCATTTTGAATAACAAAAACGACTTTGTAGTTTTTTCAGTGTACTTCTCCTTATATGATTGTGCATGGCTGAGTTACTGAATGCTGGGATTGTTTCTTTGTACTTTAGATTATTATCAGAGTTTGGCTTGTTCTCTTCAATGTTTTTTTAACGTTGTTGATTTTAAGTATCTTTCAATTTTGTGTCAATGTGGTCTTATTTTTATCGAGGCTGACGGTAAACTATGATTTTTAAGGTTTTTGACATTAATTTTGTAAAAACATGATTTTAAATTCATCTAAGTGCCTTATGTTATCAAGGTTTATGTTTTCAAAAAGCATTATTTTAAGTCCATTTTGTCTTATGTGATCAAAGCTTCTGTTTTCTGAAAACATGTTATCCGGGCTTATGTTTTCAGACTTGTTATCAAGGCTTATTTGTTCAAGAAACATGATTTTAAGTCCATTTTGGTATTTTGTAATCAAGGCTTATGTGTTCAGGAAACATGATTTTAAGTCCATTCGGCCTTTTGTTATCAATGCTTATGTTTTCAAGAACATGATTTTAAGTTCATCTGGCCTTTTGTTATCAATGCTTATGTTCTAAAAAACATGATTTTAAGTCCATCTAGCTTTTTGTTATCAAGCCTTATGTTTTCAAAAACATGATTTTAAGTCCATTCGGCCTTTTGTTATCAATGCTTATGTTTTCAAAAAAAATTAAGTTTATCCTTATGAAATTAAGGCTTTTTTCAAAAACATAATTTTAAGTCCATTTATCCTTATGAAATCAAGGCTTGAGTTTTCAAAAAGTATGATTTTTAAGCCCATGTGTTTTCGAAAGACATAATTTTTGGTCAATTTGGCATGATGTAATCATGGTTTATGTTTTCAAAAACATAATTTCGAGTCCATTCGGTCTTTTGTTATCAATGCTTATGTTTTCAAAAACATGGTTTAAGTCCATTTGGCGTCGGGATTATCAAGGTTTATGTTTTCAAAAACATGATTCTAGGTCCTTGGACTTGTGTTACTAACTTATCGAGGCTTAGCTTTTCAAAAATCATGATTTTAAGTCCATTTGGCCTCGGTTTTATCAAGGTTTATGTTTTCAAAAACATGATTTTAAGTCCATTTGGCCTCGGTGTTGTCAAGGTTTATGTTTTCAAAAACATGATTTTAAGTCCATTTGGCTTTGTGTTATCAATGCTTATCTTTTCAAAAAAACATGATTTTAAGTCCATTTGGCCTTGTGTTATCAATGCTTATCTTTTCAAAAAACATGATTTTAAGTCCATTTGGCCTTTTGTTATCGAGGCATCTGTTAATTCAGCTTCACTACAATGCTTTTTAATTACATTTCAGTGATAGGACATGTTTACAATTGCTGTAATCTTCATGCTGATAACGATGCTCTTTTTCTCCAAATGTTCAGCGTCTGATAATTAATTGCTTCTGATGTTTCTTTGTTTTCTCAAAGCCATCAATCACACAACGAGTCAGTTCATCAAAGCACCATGTCAATACGAGGGATAAATGCTTTTTAATGGATGTATTAGATAAAGATATTGTATGCATAATATCGGTAAATATAAGTGATGGCGAAGTGTTCTTTACGGTTGAATAGTGACTTATCATGGTAACTACATTATAATTTGCAATGTTAAACATACCAAAGTATTAATGTAAAACTTAATATAATTGTTCCCAAGTGGAGCGCATGCACATTAAGCAATATTCTTCTTTCCAAAATTAAAAATGAATAAGATGCCATTAAAACACAATTATGATAATGATTTTTACCTCTTCCTACTAACATTACAAACAACATTAAATACTTTTGAACATAACATTTTAAACTCTTGTGAGGATGTTTCACCAGAATGTTTATTGGGTAGTCGCACAGATGTATTGCAGAATCATGATTTTGCGAAATTACAACAATTCAAAAACCTGTGAGCCAATCAGATCAACACTATATATGCTGTTGTGAATGATAATTATCCTATTAGTTTTGTGGATCTTTAATTTAATATTCTAATTGTTTTTGATTTGTATCATTAATTGGCTCTCCAAAACTGGAGGGAATAAAGAATCATAGCAATTATCGGACCACTAAAATATTAACAATAACCAGTAGAGGGCTAGGGATGTCAAACTTTTTGTCGGGAGTGTATAACTGAATTTGCAAATAACTCAATTGAATTGAATGTAGTAGCTTATGGTAATATAAATAAGAAGAATAAATTCAATCCAACTGTGATAAAATTGAGCTAATATAACGACATTGTACACTAACTGTGTAAATCATATTCGATTGAAATAGTTTATTTGATTTACAAACCCACATCAGTTTAAGGTGACATTTACGATACGGTATTACGCAGTAATTCAACACCATACGAGCCCATGATGTAACATCTAATGAACTACAGCGTCCTATCAAATAATTTATCCAGAGTTAGAAAAATTATATCTTCGGAAGATGTTTCTTTTTCTGTTAAAATAACACCTTGAGCTGTCAGTATTTCCGAATTCAATGAAGGCTTAATATGCCTATACGAGCTGTTTGACTTTGTTTCAAACATTTCAGAACAAAATATCTATTTCCCCATACGGTAGCTCCGACCATCTCTACCGCCTTGCAAATTGCAAAATTATAGAAAATTCAAATGTGATCGTTCACAAGGATGTTTGCCTGTGTAACGTTTTTCTTTGCACGTTCTGAGCATAAGATGTCTAAAAGCACTGATCGGCATTTTATTGTGGTTACATTAATTAGAAATAAGGATTAACATGTACATGTATAAGGTATTCCTTCGTATTCCTTTAGTCACACACTCGTAGTTTCGCTATATCAGAAAATTAGAAGCCCAAAAGGAAACTTTATTATCACCCGATATACCCTGATATGTCAATCACCGAATTGGATTTTGTTATCTCAGGTATCAGGAAAGTAGACCCCTAATGAACCTATATGAGTTAATGATCATATCTTGGGTTGGAAGGCCAAAAGGCCATTAACCTGTAAATCGCTGATGATTTGCTGATGTCTTGGAAACAAAACAAGTCGTGTTTATCGAGATTTTGAATGATCTCAAATTTCATTTGTGCAACTGACATTAAGGTACACTCCCCTCCATAAGTTTGGCAACCTTTTTCCCCCATTGAACTACGTGTTAAAGCCTCTTTACCTTTGAATTTTTATTTACTTAACCTGCGATGAAAATACTTATACTATTGATGAAAACGTAATTTAACTTTAATTCCAATACCTCCAAATTTTCTCAATTTTTTCCTCAATTATAATAGGTCGAAAATTGATGATGAATTTGATGAATTTTTGAAAATCGACATTCCCATGTTAACCAATGGGAAATGGTAGGTTTGCCGCAAGTCATATGACAGAATATCCATCCATCTGAGTCCTTGCAAAAAATACGAGTTAGGCAGGTAATTGAATTTGCTAACTTTATTTAACAAAAAATTGATATGTTTCTTCAGGTTCGACAAAGTTATAGGGCTTTAAAGTCAAAATTGTTTTTCAAAAAACCTCTCCCATTGAAATAACACAGGAGGCGAAAAATAATTTTCAAAAATGACTTTGAAGCGCTGTAACTTTAATATTCATCAATTTTCTATATAAAAATATTTTTTGCTGAATCTTTTACTGAAAAGATATCCTGATTTCTGATTTGCCCCGAACCCTCCATTTCCCATTGGATTACATGAGAATGACGATTTTCAAAAATTCATCAATTTTTGACCTATTGTAATTGAGGAAAAAATTGAGAAAATTTGGAGGTATTGGAAATAAAGTCAAGTTACGTTTCCAACAATATCATAAGTTATTTCATCGCCGGTTAAGTAAATCCAAAATTCAAACGTAAAGAGGCTTTAACACGTAGTTCAATGGAAAAAAAGGTTGCCAAACTTATGGAGGGGAGTGTATATAGAAATGAAACTATTGTCTCTCACGATGACTATATTGCTTGGAATATTGGGGTTGTTACTGTTTCTTACTACGTCTAATATCTTTTTGGAAATCACTCAGAGACGTGAACTTTGCTTATTTGTTTGTGCTAGGGGGTGCCGTTCTCATATTTAAGTGAGATGTGCTCAGGTGCAACTTTCCAGAATTTTACACAAATGGGAAAGGCAGATAAGTTGCCTCGCTTGGATACTGATTCAGCTGGTTGGTAGGTCCTTTTTTATTTCAAAGAATTCATGTTCTCATTTGATAACATTTATGGTTCAAAAATAACAACATTCTTCCACCTACCCTGCGTGCAGAGTCTAGTTAAACTACAGACGAAGCTCTCTTTTAAGAAGTGAAGTCAAACGAATGCAAAGGGTATCTTCCACCCACCCTGTAGTACGAACAGTAAATAACGTAGAAGAAATCGAAATTGTTCAGTTCTGTTGATGCTGATATGATGTGGTAAAGGTTTTAATGGATATCAATTATGGTAATCTAAATTTGTCTAATGGGTGACATTTGATATCATTGATATAAAGAGAGTAATAGGTTGTGTTATGGAGAAATTATGTCATCGTTCGAAATCAGATGTATTTAAAGAACCCATACTGATTAGCCTACTCAGAATTATCGAAAACATCATGCTTTATAAAAGGATTAATCGAAGGTACTTACCATTAGAAAAGTTCGGATTGAATCAAATTAATGTAGCGATAAACTCCTAGGAGGCATTCATAAAGGGTTCGGTGTTTTTACTTAACACAAGGAACTTGTAAGTATATTAAGATAAAACTGTTATCATCATGACCTTAGGGAAAATCCCCAAAAGATTCAGAATAATATAATTATCCTGCCCCCTATCCCCGTGGATAGAGATCCATGGTGTAAACTATAAGTCAATAACAGGCCTGATAGCTTTCCGATCTCATTTGGCGGTGGCATATTGTTAAAGTCTCCAAATTTTTAGTTAACGGTGCTCGAAAGTTGCCTGATGGTATTCGGCGTCTGAAGCAAATGGCAGGTGATTACATTTGCCACCGAACTCACATTTTTTCAATTGGTACCTTTTTAGGTGAATCCCAGCTGTGGCATTAATGGTTGGCAAATGATCGGAACCAGCCATACCTTTCTCCTGATGAGCATAATGAAATATTGTGTTTTATGGATTATGGCGACAGCTTTGCGGATGGACGTTGACAATTTTTTGATGTGCTTATGAACTTCGAGATTGAATTCTGTCTGTCTCACATCCTTTACTTCTAAATCTTTCATGACAATTAGTATCTACAACTATTTTTGAAAAGAGCCACAAAACTTCAAACTCAACACATATGGGACTCGTAATGATAAGCTAAAATGTACAGAATGGTATGAGGATGAATGTCAAGTTAAAAATATCGATGTTGTTTAAGCCTTTGTCTTCATCAGAAAGGAATTGAGTGATCAAAACATAAAATATTGATTTTGATTTTCTTTTTATAATAATATTTGAGACGATCAATTTTGAAAGAGAATGGTAAAGGAAGACGCTTCACTTCAAAGGAAAACTATAGCATGAATGACAACTGATTGAAACCATTACTCTCATATATTATTTTGTTGATTTCATTTAAGTAGTGGGCATCCTTGACTTGATGTCAAACGCCGCTTAAATATCATCGTATTTTTTTCATGTTATAATCTCGTATTTGCGTCCATTATTGTTTCTATGTGATATAAAAACTCGTAACTCAATCGCTCATTAAATCAAAAAAGGATACCCATTTGCTCATTAAATAAATTGCGAGCAGCAACCACATGTCCGTTGATGAATTATAGATAATCTTGATTTTATTTTGTTTGATATAAACTTTTTATATTTCTTTCTTTTACCATTAGCTGAAAAAGGCATATCATATTTTCCTGATGGATTTACTGATGAATGATTCATCGTTAATGACCAATTGTTATTACCTGATAGCGGCCTTATACATAAAGTATATTCTCAGATGCTGGCTTAGATTAACTTCAAACTCCCTCAGGCATAATGATAACCAGCCCATATTCAACTATTTATCGTCAAAGGAATAATGTAGACATATAATGCATATTTTTGATATATCAGACGATTAAATAGATATTTGCATTCTCCAGTTCGAGTCTTCGATTAAGATTTATTAACATCTTTGAGTTAAAGTGTCTTGATGGCACCCACCTGGAATACTAAACGAATACTTTAATAATGATTGCCTTATTTCCTAAAATAGCATATAATGACATTTGATTCAATGAAGTAGAACTAAACCAGGGGTACCCATGTGTTGGTACAATTTTTAAGTATAAATGATTGAATTTGGTTGTTGTAGTTCTTTGACAAATATGATCCTTTGATTGGTGTTCTGTAAATAAGTCCAAAGAAAACTCTATATTTACCTTTATTTGAATTGGGTTCATCTGTGAATCCAGGTTCATCCCACCTTTTTGTGCTATAATTAAGGTTTCTATATAAACTAAGACTCCGATACACAGTTAGACTAGCAATATATACCTTGTCCACAAAATGCACCTTGGTACTTAAGGTACTATTGCTTGATGATTATTGAGCCGTACTTATAGATAAAATGAGTACAAAAACACCCAAACCCAAAAATATAAGCTTGCTGTACATTAATCTATAATTGAGCCTTGAAGAGGTATTAAAACAAGTCCATTAAAGAAATATTCCCCCGGTTCAATAACCTAGAAATGATGATTGATGTTATACCTGTGAAGTCCTGAACTGTTCCCATACCCGCCAGAGTTGAAGAGTCTGCAAATGGTGATTGATTAAAGCAATTCTGAGCGTTAGAAATGACCAAATGTTGCCTTTTGATTACTCCCTGAGACGAGGGCAAACGACCATGACATATTCTTCACCTTACCTTTTTTGATTTAACAATCAACACAAATATGCATACCATATTTAAACAGATATCGGGGAAATGACATATTTCATGATCGGTAAATTGATCTGTTATAAAACGGAAATTATTCTCTGAAGTCCGCGCATAACCAATTTTATTTATTTCATATTCTTCTTTGGATTTGATTTTTTAAATGCTTCTAAATAATCTTCAAATATTAATTACTATGATTTCTAAGAGAAACATTTTGACTTTCCTTCTTCATAAAAAGAACAGTGTCACCGTTTGTCGCAGATGATCTGAAATGATCGTGAAACACTTTTAATCCTCAGTTTAAATATGGCTTTAAAGGCACAATGGCCGACTTTGAATGGACCTTTACTCACACTTCCAAAATAGAACATATCGGAGAGGATTTTAAACCGTTAAATCATCCCGAAAGCCAGAAAAAGACCTTTAACCATTTCGTCGTCACTAAAGCACAATATACCTTTAATGTCAATTAGACCCGCAATATTTAGTAATGGCTCTGAGGCGACTATTTTGAATGAGAATTGTTTCATGCAAACCTTTTTCTTTATTATTTTTGGGGATTCCACTATAACGTCATACTTAAGGTAAGTAATTGTAATATAGACGCTAATTTCAAACGGTAACATCAAAAATCTTAGATTCTTTGAAGCTATTACTCATGATGGCATTTCTCTTGATTTGAACACGTGGTATGCCATCTTTAATAACATATGTTTTAGACGATTAAACCCTTCCAGCGACTTACAGTGAATATTCAAAGTGGCCGTATTTGAAGTGCATACGAGTGCGCACTACGCAGTGAATGAACCGTCTCGAAATATAACAATTAATGTTCTTGAAACGTGAAAAATGAAGTAAAATGTCACGTAAAATGTCATGGTAATCTACATAAACGTTTTGATATATGAGAAACGATGATATCTACCACATTAAAACAACATGGTGTTAAAATGTGAATAAAAGATATGAATAACGCGCGATGAATATCTGTCAAAATGAGTATAACTACTTATAATTGATTATGACATCAAATGAATTGATTATGACATTAGATCAATTGATGATGACATCAAATGAATAGTAACGGTATTAATGTAATGCTGTTTCATCTTTGGAATAATGGCTTGCTTTTTATTCGAACCCAACAAAGAGGAAAGAGAATTTCAAAATTTGCTATTTTATATAAAATATCTTCTACCAATTTTGGGGAAATCCTTAAATAAATTAACACATATTTATAAATACGTGTATTGTAAGTACTAGGTTTCTAAGTTAAATAAAAATGTATATGACAAAGTATGATGCAAAGGTACTTTATGTGCTTTCAATTAAAATGGCTGTCCTTGTCTACCGAAGTGTATCCGACAGAATATTAAATGGCACATCTTATAAACAAATATAATATATAAGTGCTCAATTTTGCGCAATCGCCAGAACAACTCGATTTTACCAACTCAAATTACTTTATTTTTTGCATCAAAAGTTTCAATATTTTCAATTTGGATTTTGATTTGATCTCCAAACGCCCAATAATCATTCACATCGATTTGCATATTACAGCTTAAGCCTCAGTAAAATTTGCTGCGGCGACCGTACGATCTATCATTCCTGCGACCAGTAACATCCATACTGTCGCCTAAGAATTGTTGCGGTCAGAATAGCAGTTACATGCGATGCGGTGTTTTCGATTTTGAGGAGACATCAAAACTTCTGCTGTCATACAGCCTTTAAGCGTCACTGCGAAGGGCGTAGTTTATCTTTACAAAATCCAAGGTAGACACAATGAGACCGCATGGGGGGGACTTAACTCCGAGTTTTCAACGGTGATTGTACGGCTGGAAAAACTGGATACACCGAATCGATACAGCAAGGCGACGCGACCATAGTTTTCCTATGTTTGTCGAAGAAATCTACTAATTTTAGGGAACTACGGTCGAAGTGCGGTCGCCGTAGATCGAGTCTTAAAAAATATTTTAAATTGCATGGGCACAGATCATTAATATAAACCTAGTATTGATGATACAATTCGAATCAGTAGCGAATAGCTACTTATATTAATCGATCATTCCATTGTTGAGTGTATATTTTTGAATATTAATGAATGCTGAGAACATTGATAAATAACAATGGAAAAGATTGCTCAGTAGAGTTGAAGATTAATAAACATACAAGAGGTCGCTTGAATTCTTGAACGTAACAAGCGATCATCTGGAAAAGCGAAGAAATGTGTGCTATTGAACTGTCTCGTCCATAAGGTACGCTGCAAGTGTCTTAATTACCATTTACAATGTACTTTCAGGTTTTCCAGCCAAGAGCCACAATGGAAGAGTAATTGCAAGAAGAATATTCCCTCGACGGACATTCGAAGTTTTGGATTAAAGTGGAACACTTATTTATGACTATAATTTCCGGGAAAACTTTACACAGACATTCCTGAGTGTTTAAGATTGCCGAAATATTACCAGGATTTATGTAATTACATTTAGTAGCTACATCAGTAGTAACAGACTAGCACCATGACGATGCGTTATAAAGAGGTGACGGGAATGGAAGGGAACTCCTCCCTCCTTGACGCAAGCCTGTCGTACAATATAACAGCAACTATGGTACCGCTGACAGAATCTGTCACGGAAAACGGGACTACGACCCCGATAGTGATAGAATTCAAGCCATACGACATGCCGCACCTCCTAATAACGTCAATCATTCTTGGCTTGATCATAGTCGCAACAATAATTGGCAACGTATTTGTCATCGCTGCAATCGTATTGGAGAAAAGTTTACAAAGTGTGGCAAACTATTTGGTGGCGTCTCTGAGTGTAGCCGATTTGATGGTAGCGTCTCTTGTAATGCCCCTGGCGGTGGTAAGCGAGGTTTCCCAGATGTGGTTTTTGGGAACTGAAATATGCGAAGTCTATGTGTCATTTGACGTACTTTGTTGTACTGCTTCCATTCTCCATTTGGTCATAATAGCGCTGGATAGATTTTGGGCAGTGACGCAAGTGGACTATATTCGTTCGCGGACGGCGAAACGAATGATTATCATGATCACTATAGCGTGGGTTATTTCCATATGTATAAGTATTCCTCCTCTGTTTGGATGGAGAAACCCTAGCAAAGACAATCCGAATACCACCGGTGTGTGTATTGTAAGTACTTCCCTCGGATACAGAATCTTCGCAACCGTGGGAGCGTTTTACATACCACTTGTAGTGATACTTATTATTTATTTTAAAATTTGGCAAGCTGCAAAAAGTAGGATCCGAAAAAAGGCATTCCGACCAGCTCCGTCTCCCCGACCCACTGCTAAATACGAAAGTGAGTGTACAACATATATTACATGTGCAGCCATTGACACAGCAGTGGCCGACAATGGCAACTCATGTAATGGGACGTCAAAGTCAAAAGAGGGAATCAACAAAAATTCCAAACTTTTATCAGTTCAGGGAACAGCGTGTAGTGATTCGGAAATTAATCTCTCTGAGGTTGAAGCAGAAAATGGGAAGCCCAACAAACTTCATTTACTAATTAAAAAACCCAATTGCAAAAAGAACGGGCATAACAATAATAAAAAACAGAAAAATGAACATATTAAATCAAAAGAGAAACTGGAGCATAAACGCGAACGGAAAGCAGCCAGGACTCTAGCTATTGTAACAGGAAGTTTCATCATTTGCTGGTTGCCATTTTTCATCGGAGAAGTTGTTGGACCATTTTGTGGCACAAACTGCCACTGGCCACGAGAACTCGTAAGCGTCATTTTATGGTTGGGTTATCTTAATAGTCTGTTTAATCCAATCATATACACTATATTCAATCCCGATTTTCGTAATGCATTTCATAAAATCCTATTTGGAAAATACCGAAAACGGTATAGAGGACGATAGAAAACTTAACAGAGTGAATAAGTCAACAAATATGTTCGTCGTTCCAAATGCGCAATATTTTGTCATAGACCACCCACCATTTAGCAGACACACCACCGCTAAAAGTAACACACACCCTCTTGGAAACACCACTTTGAATTTCAAACATGAGTAGGTTATTTAACAGGAGAGATGATTGCCAAGTGTTTTGAGGGGAGTATATAGCTTTGGCGAACATGAAAAGTCTGAATCTAGTCATTCAATACATTCTAAACTATGTACATATTGAAGCATTTTAAATTTAAACAATTTGTAATTTATAACTCATTTGCTGAATGCCATATTTTATGGTATAACACTTATAATATAGATGGAGCTGTTTTCCATGGCTACGTTATCGAAGATGAAAGTTGAAATATCTTGTACTCCTTTTGATCAAGCTGCTAGTTCATTAGCGTATAACGGCATATAGTGGGCTTTTTGGAGAATCAGTTAGTTTGAGCTCAAATATTTCAATGTGCCATATGGTAATTATTCAATTAATCACGACCATTCTAAATCTCAAGAACCCCAAGTAGAATTTCTTTCCATTTAAACATGGATATTTAATAGGCTTGAAAAATGACGTCAAACTGGTTCAAATATAATCCTACTAGACATATATTCGCTTTGCACATCCTTGTTCCTTTATAATGAGCAAAATGACATAACTAAAAGGAACTATAAGCTGATTAATAGAACCGATAGAAAAAAGTTTAAGCGTTTTAAAGAAAGTATGAAAATATCTTTTGTTCCCATCATTCCCGTCATATCTATTTTGAAACAGTAACCACAAAAGTTCTACCTTTATGCAGTATAATCTTTCTGTTTTTGTCTGGTACAAATGTCAAGGGATGCCCCTCGTGAATTTGGAAATTTCTGCATGTTAAGATCTTCACAAATTCTCTTTGATCGGATTTTTCAGAATATACAATGAGGATTGTATTGGTAATAACTAGCATGGTACTTTAAAGATTGCTTCCAATATTTTAAAACTCATTATCTTTTTCAATTTCTTTAGACTCATCTCAAATAACAGTGTAATGATCTCAGCCCAGGTTCGTAATTAGTGCAAGATCGAATGCTCTATAGACACAGGGTACAGGTGTAGATGAAAAATAAGATAAAAGGCATCGTATCATCGGAGGAACATTACTTATACCGAAGACTTCGATTACCAATTTTAGCAATTGGTATGTTTGATCGTTGTAAATAGTTCCTAAATATATTTGCCTACCAGTAAAAGCAAAATCATTTAATCCAAGGTTATTCCCATAATGCTCGATGGAATTCTAGTTATTTACATCGGCGTATGCGATGGATCGGTATAAAGTTCTTTTATGATTAAATATAAGCATAATTCAGATACAATGGATTTGTTTTTTAGTGATGCATAACGAATAAAGTACCGATGAATATTTATAAATCTGATAAAGCATCCATGCGTTAAGTTTGTAGGAATTCATTAATTTATGTAAAAATCAATTTAGAAATGTCCAGTTAATGAACAAACGTCCTTCGAGCAAAATACCAAAATATCATCGACCATGGTCGTAGTAAGGCATGATACAAACGAGGCAAATCCTCATCAAAATTTACAGGAGCTAAAACTATGTAAATTAATTCAAAATGAACTTGTTTGGCCTTGTTTTGCCTTGCTTTTTTACTTTTGTCAATTTTTGATCCTGGGTGCGCACCTGTTCTAGGTATGAACTAATACCTACTCATACCTAGGAGTCTAGGTATGAACGAAGACGACGCTTTCTTTTAATAATCGAAGTCGAATGACTGCAAAGGGTACTGATCTAGATATCACACTACTATACCCCATACTGTATCCTGTATTCCTTTAAAAGAAATACAGGCGACAGTGAAGTTGCAAATGGAGGACGTTTGTTTATTTCCATAGTTCTGAAGTTATACTAGATTTTAAATATATTCCAAGTGTTCTACTATACATTTTATAGATTCTTCGAGCAGTTTGTAACGTATTATTATCAGAAAAGCCCAATGGACAAATATAGAGAATACCCGCTCCATTTGCAACTTAACTGTACCCTGTATCCTTTTTTTAAATGTGGTCACGTGGTAGGGTAGTGTGGATATGTTTGCGTTCAAAGTTTCGTGATTTTAACTCGACCGATCGACATCTATCTGAAAATAATTGGCTCGATCGGACTGTCGAATAATGGAATTTCACCGAAAATACCAGAAATTTCATGTTAGAGATAATACTTCAATTCTATAAATGCTGTATTTCTGAGATAAACTGACAATGTTACACAACGTGGAAGGACATTGGGGTTATAGAAATGTCTCAAAATGATTCCAATTGTTCGTCCAAGAGCATCGTCGCTCCAATTCAATAAACACTTAATTATAAATATGAAATTGTACAAACTTGTATTAATAGTCAAGATTTATTTTAAGCACGTAGGCTTTACGAGGATATCTGCATTACAAGAAACATTGCAGGAGTTGACGCAAGTACTTGTAATTGTAATAAAAGTCAGAATAATAAATTTTGTAATAACATATTTCATTTTGTTTTATTATTGTAACTCTTTTACGGTTGTTTATATAAAAACAAGGCGATCAAATAATCAACTGTTATTTATTATTTAGAGGAAAATGAACTAAGTGGCAACTTTATAGACAAGGCATTATTATGGAAAATGTCATCACCTGCCATTTGTTACAGACGTCAAACGCCAAGAATCGTCCTCAAAAAAGTTGGAGATTGTAACAATGTGCCGCAAATTCTGATAAAAAGCAAAATATGTATACTTAACCAACTCTGAATGGAAATATGTTTTAAAAAATATCAATGAATATCCATTAAACGTCAACTGCATTATAGTACAATGATACCCTGTATTATACTTTGTGTTATTTAGCCTCCAGGGTGTTTCAAAAGTAAATAGACTTTTACTGTAACTTTTTATTTTGTATGAAACGTCACAGGCACAACAATAAATGTATGAATATCGGTGAAATCAGTGTACTCATTTATGAGACACCCCTCGTATAATATATAAAAGTAATGTTCGTGTAAAGACTTCGAATCTCATAAAATGTTAACACCGCAGGTGCAAATATTCGTCCAGAGGGAAGAGTGTCACTGATATTTAGTGTCAAAACGCGTTTTATTGTCAATAAGGGATAATTCTCTCTAAGGGCTAGCCAAGGCTGTAATCAATACACTTCATTGCGCCTGTCACCGTCAATGCCCTCTATTTGTGTAATCGGTTCATCTATCGTCAGAACGCACGCTTCGTCATATCCATAAACCGAATTATTCAAACCCACCACTTATTTTCTATTCCCAAATGTTTCGTAAATGATTATGAGTATCAATGGGCGTATTCTGGAAAGTGTTGGGGAATTTTATGCGATTCAATTTTATCGCAAGTTTAAATAATTTTTCCCAACAATAATATCTTGAATAGCACAGAGTGCGCTGAAACTTTCCGTAAAACGACAAATTAAACGGAGTGATGGATGACCTCACTCCTCACTACAAAAAATAGAGGGCGTTGATATTGACAACATTGCGCAACAAAATGTTGAACAATTGACAGAAAATGTAATTTACATCAACAGGCCTGATTTAAATCATCACATGTGATACGCCAGTCAGTTTTATTCTGTATTGTCTATTTTGATCTTGCTTTCATTTTTGCATTAATAAGGAGCACCATCTATCGATTGAACCATAGAAGACATTCAATGAGTTAAAATCGTGACGTTTCGGTTGCCTGCGAGGAGGAAGCACCTTGAGATCCCCGGGCCCCTCTGGATTTCCCAAACAATATTCGCAGCTGTTCTCGAAAGTATGCACCACTTATCGAATATAAAATAAAACTTATTGCACAGTTCGTGAAATAAACCTGCGAGGTAATTGCTTCTGAAAGTTTTATGTCGCCATAGTTATTAGTGTTTTCAACAACCATGTCACTGAAGATGTAAAAATGAATGGTGATCG